>VBVQ01002134.1:8286-26112 GCA_011636635.1 Tetramorium simillimum | reverse complement strand
TCTGAAAAAATTTTTTTAAATTTTTTAGAAGAGTTTTTATATTAATAAAGTATTTATAATAATTTATTTATAATAATTTGTACATGATATTTGCAGGATGAGCGAACGATTTCGTTGAAGTATATTTGAAAATTGAACTAGATACAGATCTTAAAATACAATAATTTTAATATATTATCAAAATAATTATGTAGAACGCTCAAGCTCGTTGCTAAAATGTCAAAAGCACAGTAGCATTATTATTATGCTCGAGCGTTTTACATAATTATGTTGATGGCCCAATAAAATTACTTTAAGATCTGTATCTAGTTAAATTTTTAGATACTTTAGTAAAACTGTTTTTTAACCGTATATATGAAACACAAGGAGAAAGAAAGAGTGCTTAATGATAATATAATTTTACTGTTTCAAGCATCGTCTGTGATCGTACGCTGTCACGTCGAATTTTATATATTAAAAAGCGCAGAATTTTTTGCTCATTTACCATCGGGTATTCTTAAAAAAAAAAAAAAAAAAGAAAAGAAAAGAAAAAAAGAAAAATCTTGTGCCAAACTCTCTTTCTATAGAAATATAATGCCACGGGCCAAGCTGCAAGTTGCATCGTCGACTTTATTCCGTGCGACCGTCGACGTTCAAAGAAAGCCTCGAAAAAGAATTTCCGTATACATCGATGTGTTTTGCTTTTTTCATCCGATGCGCATTTTTATATCACCATCCTTTGCATGCGGGACTGTATCTTCAGAGGGAAATGGTGCAACATGTACCCTCCCCCTCGCGCGCGCCTCTCTATACTTTCTTAAATAAATTCATTTTGGTATTGCAGATGCAATTTAAGATTTTTATTGTAACGGTAGTTGTAACGACTTTGCTCGCTATAAAGATACATACATATGCTAGTTCTAACGGTACATACATATTGCTCTGTATTGTTTTAAGACATATTGTGTATACAAACTCTATCGCTTTCGGGGCGCGTGGGGTTGATATTTTTCAGTATAAAAAAAGATCCGTTTGAAATCACGGGACATGTAGTTCAACAGAAAAAAACAAGTTACTCGCAATAGTCGAAAAGTTTTTTGACACATTCATCAATATCGCGAAACAATGCCACCATCTAGAAATAATTTGGTAACAATACCGTGAAATTAAACAAAACTGGAGATGTACTACAACGTGTTACGGTGTCCATGTCAAATTACATTTGGTTCTCTCACCGATCCTTACACCTTTTGTTTCTCCCTGACACGATGACGTCTGGACAAAAACACATTTAACGAAAAGTTCCTCTCCCTTTCGTTCTTTCATCCTGGCACTGTACCACGCTGAAAATTCCCCAAAACGAGAACAGGCGAACGTTACGTTCGACGGTCATTGTAATGGAAGAATTAGAGTGTCGACTCTTCGTTATTCCGAAACTTTTTATCCACCCGGCCGAAATACGTTCGATTTAATTTTTTTTCCTTCCTCCCACCCATCGTATTGTCGCCGGGGAGACGAGCTGCCGAGGAAACCGGGGGACTTGTTGTGCGGTGCAGGGACACGTAGGGGATGCGAGGACGGGAGCGAGAGAATATTTCGATACCAGCTCGACCGTAAAAATAGAAATAAAACCGAGGGGAATTGCATGCGCGTGTCCGCGACTAGAGGCAGGTGGTATTGGCCGAAATTCGACGATACGCGAAGCAGGCTCCGGTGATCATGCAGTTGGTAATTAAATCAAACGTACAATGCGCCGTACGTTCGAACTATAATCCGTTACGATACGCGGCATCGATTTATCGGTCGTCATGCTGCGTATTAGAGATTCGTCGATCGATTGAGGGTGTCGTTAAAAAAATATCGACGAAAATCACCAAGTAACGCCACTGAGCCGAGGTAACGTCACTTGTTGGTTGGTATAATCAACACTTTTCTATCCCTTTTTATTGTAGAAGTGCCCCATCCGTAATAAATGAAAAATAATTACATTTTAACGCACATTACATTTTATACACTCCCGGCCAAAAGTTTGGATACAGTAGTAAAAGCACAAGAAAATTTCAACGCAACTTTTTCTTCTTACTATTTATCGATAAGAATACTCTTCATAAATGATTATAGCACTTCGTTCTTCAATACTAATTTCCTAGTGTTTATCCATTTTATCTGTTCAAAACACGATTTTTACTTATTAAAGCTTTGAAAACAGAGTTGCGAATGATGTTGACATCGTTCACAATATGTATTTATTATTAAATCAATGTATAGTATTTATTGAAACACAGAACCTATTAACAATATATTACAAAATAAAAGAATAACAGAAGTATATAAGAAGTATATAAGTATATAAGAATATCAAAGTAATCTTGAGTAACTTGGAGTTTGCGACTCAATATCATATCAAGGGAAGTAGTCAACTTTTACGAATTCTTTGTGTATCTTTTTGTTATAGGCCGCGAAACTTTTGATAGATATTATTGTATGTAATGAGTTTACTAATTCATAATTAACAAAAAATTTCTTTCTGACAATGAGCCATTAGGTTTTTGGTAAAGACAACAAAATAAAATATATACCGATATAAAATATATAAATATACCGATGTATTCCAAACTTTTGGCCGGGATTGTATATAATAAATTTTACATTATATTTATATAGATTATAAATAAATAAATACATATATACATATATATGCATGTACATATATATAGAAACTATATTTGAATTTAATAAATATATAGAAATTGATAATATGGAAGAAGTGGTAATATGGAAATGACTATAGAATTCGGTATACAAGACCTATGTACTGCTAATTCGCCACAAATACTTAACGTTCTATCTATTTACTCTGGTATCCCCAAGCCAGTTAGACAAGAGACTGCGAAAAGAGCGGACGTGATTGTTTTACGCCCGTTCACAAAACTTTTACAGGGTAAGAAATTAGCTCGTTTTTCTTAATAAATTGAATGACTCGAAATAAACTTTACTAAACTGCTAAAAGCGCTATGTTCAGTGTTTAAAATAAGTATTTGCTTTTAGTGCAATCTGTTCAAATCCCTTTAGCGAGTCTGTTCCCAAAATATTTAGATTAAGTTCAAACATGACGAAAATGGTAATACGAAAACTAATGATATTTCCGATATATTTTTTATATTTATATTTCTTAGACTAAAAACAGTTCAATTGATTCTAAAATTAATTAAATTAAGCTTTATGTTTTTGTAATTTATTTTATTTTTGTAATTTTATTTCATTATTCTTTATTGCATATTTTAAAAAATTATAGATACATTAAAAATAATTATTTTTACCAATAAAAATGATAAAATATTATCATTTTTGCATTTCATATTCAAAAAAGTGTTTTCTTCAAACCTTTCTTGCTGTTATTCAAAGTATCCATATTATTACTCCATTTTTTTAATAGATCGGTCCGAATTGAACGTGATTTTGAATTTTTAGAAAAATTGTTTTATTCGCTGAATTAAAAAATGTGGCATTTTGCAGACCGAAAACGAAATGTTTGCAAAAATAAAGAACGCTGATGTTGAGTCCGTTATTTATGATTGGTCTCAATTTATTGCAGAAATAAAAAGATCTACAGAAAAAAACCTCACACTACATGTGAAAATATACGCTTGTTTTCATCTCGTTTGTATCTTTTTTATATTGTATTTTTTAAACTTAAACTGACAATAGAAATAATTTGGAATACGTATAATATTGTCAATTCTTTAGTGATTAGCAAATTATGTAATTATTAATATTTTCTAAATTTAAAAACTAATTATGGAAGAATGGACAAGTTTCGTCTGTCATATACATTTTGCATTTAATTGAGAGACAAAGTTCAGTAGACTTACAGATAATAGGCGAATTTCGATGCATACGTTACCCAGCAGCTGCTACATCGTGATCCTAAAGCAATTAGTTCAATAACATGGTACACCATGACTATCCTCGCCACTGGCAAATCGAATTTCTCGACAAGCTAACGCTGTCGATAACGTTATATTGTACCACGTGTATTCTAACTGTATAAAGTAACAAAGGTAGTCGCGGTTAGACCAAAGCAACTCATAATTTCCATTTATTATTTATCATTGCTATCTCGCACAATTGTTATATGTATATCGATCTAATTAAATTAAACATATATCAAACATATATTATTTTAAGTAATAAATATATTTTTAAAAAATATATATGTGACTATTATAGTAATATAAATTATATTTCCCATTTATTTTTAAGTTGTGATCAACTTTTCTTTTACAAAAGCTATAGAAAAAAGTCTTTGTTAAAAAATGTTTAATTTTTTATGGAATACGTTCCAAGAGAAATCAATTCATTCTTTTGATGGACGAAAATTGCTCAAAAAATAATGCTCCACATTTTTTTCTGAGTCAATAATGTAGATAGAATAGTGAAATTTTATATGCTATAAATTTGATGTTTCTCGCATTCGTTACGTTGTGGAATTGCATAGCAGTTTGACAGATAGCAGAACTGTAGTGAATTGTTAAATCTGTTTATGATTGGCGTTCCAAACAACGAGATGTAATTGAATTTTTGGTTGCGGAAAAGAAAACTGTGATTAACATTCACAAACATTTGTGCGCTGTGTATGAAAGTTGTAAAGTGGATAGGAGCACTGTGGATCACTGGACTAATTTTAAGTTAAAGCTTCAGAAAGTAGAAAGTAAGAGCTACATGATCGACCGCAATTATTTATAATTTTCTAAGCTCAGTCGACTTCACAATTTCCATACACAGCACATAAACGTTTGTCAATGTTCATCATAGTTTTCTTCTTCGCAACCAAAAATTCAATTACAACTCGTTTGAAACGCGAGTTATATACAGATACCATTTTAACGATTCACTACAGCTGTGCAATCTGTCGAAAAGCTGTGTAATTCCGTACACAAATGCGGGAATTTTGTAGCATATAAAATTTTACTTTTCTATTTTATTAATGGCTGAGAAAAAAATGTGAGGCATTACTTTCTGAACGACCCTCGTACATACATCCTTATGAATTACTAAACTGATATCTGCTCATGTTTTAATCAAAATTTGCTTGTAGCCTTCTTTGAGGATATTTTAGAATATTTTAGTTCCAGCAGTAAATTTGACTGGTATAGTAATAATTCATTAGTATAAAAACCAATTTTCTGAACACAAATTTTATTGTAATATAACGATGAATTACTAAACTAATATCTACTAATGTTTTAATCAAAATTTGCTTATAGCCTTCTTTGATGATATTTTAGGATATTTTAGTTCCAACAGTAAATTTGGCTGGTATAGTAATGACTCGAGTAATAAAAACAAATTTTATTGTACTGTAACGATAGAATAATAATTTCAAGAATGGAATGACAAGAAACAATTTTTACAGAATGGCAGATTACATGTTACACAGTTTCAATTTTAGTACATTTCTTCTTCTCGAAATAGCTAAAACATCGTCTTCTATATGGAGCTTCACTGAGAAAATGCAAGCATAAAAGCATATAAATTCAAAATTTCATGTTTTCTGATTCCACATATGTGTTAAAACTATTGATCTTTACTTTTATTCGTTTATCTTGGACATATTTAACCCAGCAGTAAAACAAATGAGTTCACTGGGACATATATATCTCTGCAATGGCGAAAGGGTTGAATTACTCTTATTTTCTCCTTCCAAGGCTAAATTACTTTTATTTTCACCTTCCACTTTGAGGAATAACACAAGGTGTTGTAACAAATGATTCTGATCCGTTTGCAAGCTATAGCGGATAACTACCGGGTATATTGGCTTGCTATGTTACGTGATCACACATGACGGATCTACGATTATAGTATCTCTCTTCAACCTACTTTTCAACCATAGTAAATTTGCCCAACGACGAATCTGCGCACGCTTCATTGCGCACTTGGCAGCTCCCGTATTTTATTTTCTCTCGCCCTTGTGCTCCTTGTTTCGTGGCCATATCGTGTGATACTGACCTCTTTCGGATACGGTATTGTTATTTAAGTTTTACACCTAGCATCCGAGCAAGCAGGTCGAAAGTGACGCAAGCAATTTATTTTCTGTATTATTTATAGATGGTATGCTGCACGGGGCTCGTACCGAGGATCAGAAGTATTAATCATGAAAAAAAATAGAAATTCACAATTCAGGATGAGAAATTCTTTCCTTGATTTTTCCCTCTTCATCAATTTCTAATTACGCTAACTATTCTTATGAGAAATTTTGACGGCATTAAGAGGGATTCTACGATAAGTTGCAAATGCCTTGTCGCCAGTCGCTAATGTTGTAATACGGCGATGTGATTCGTCAGTTATGTCGTTTGCGACTGGCGACAAGGCATTTGCAACTTATATATGTAGAACTCCCCTAATACCCCTCTTGTAATGTTTTAAAATATTGCCTGTACCTCCTATAATTAATTCGTCAGTGCGTAATGAAATTACGATCAGAAAAATAAATTTCTCCGGCAATTATTATTCCCTTTGCGATGTTACCTGCCAGCACGTAACGTACGAGCGTTTCTTTGCATTTACGATATATTTTCTCGGCGACTCCGTAGGTTTCGATTTTCTACTCCCGCAGTAGTATACGTGTTAGAAAGTTTTATCGCCTTTCAATACACGTAGCCTCTCATCGACATACTCAAAGGAAGTGATTTTAGACTTGTCCCTTTCCCGATACTATCTTACAAGTTCTTTCCGAACGTATTTCTTCTGGCAATAAGTTCACGATCATGCGATAGGCGAAATTGATTGTTCGATTGTTTTTGGCGGAGGCTATACTTGCCGGAGAAAATAATTCGTTTAATATATTTGTCATAATATTTATCTTACATTATAATGGATTGAAATAATTATGATCAACAGCGCAATTAATATGCATCTGTAAATTTCAAATAAGCAATTCCAGAAAAATATTCTATTGTTGTTAAAATTGCAATATTAAACATACATTGTTATGAAATAAATGAGACAAGCAAGCGAACAAGCAAAAATTTAACAAAAACCTTGCTTTTTATTTTTAAATTATTTTTACTTCGATAATTAATTTTAACGAGCGGTTCTATATACGTGTAAATTATCAGAATATATATATATGTATATGTGTGTATATATATTGGTTTTTTGCAAAAAATAATGTCATGTGTATGGAGGAGAAGCAGGAGAGAAAGGATAAAAGTTAAGCTCTCATACATAAATTCAATGATAGAGAGTCTCGGGATAAAATTCTTTGTGTCAAAGACGGCTTCCAAGTTCGCTGTTTGTTTGTTAGCTGTGAAAGCCTCTCTCCTCTCCTCTCTTTCTCTCTCTCTTTTTCCGCTGACCGTTTCGGCGAAAGAAAACATGAAGTACGATGCTCTTATAACGGAGGATCGACCTAACCCTATCTTGTAACGTCAATATCAATTTACCGTGGATCCGTGAGCTTCCATAGCGCGAATCGATCTCTGCGCTTATATCGACTCTTGTAGAATAAGTCGAAGTTGAACGACAGTGCGCGAGCCCGCGAGAATCCAACGTTAGCCGTCTCTCCGGGCAAACATTATTACGTTTCCGCGCAGAAATCCGACCATCACGCCGGCGGTTTATCGTCTCGTTATTACTAGATACATTCAACCCTTCATCCACGGCGATCCACGACTTAAGGCCAATATCGAGTTATTAGGTATTCACATGGCACATACGGTATATACCGTGTGGAATATTGAGGGTCCTCACAGGCTTCAAGATAGGTATCAATTACGTGTTCATGGGTTTTATGAGTGAGGATTTAACCGTATAGCGAGCACCCGATATTGATCGAAAGTGATACGAAGATAATGGCTGACAAGAAAGATCACCACTTTCAACCGACTTGAGGGGAATTAATGAGAAATCAATGGCGATTGTCTAGTGCTATCTTCTCAAATAAAGCAAGTGCGTTCAAATACCATTTGTCTTTGATTTCATCGTATGTAACGATTTAATTTCATTACAAGTGTAAAACCTTGTATATTTTTTTTTATTAGCACTGCCCTTTAATCTTTGAATCTTTAAAGACTAAAAAAAAGTTTCAAGAAAATTTAATCCTTTAGTATTTTTCGTAACTCGAGTCGACGCGTGGACGTTTTGAGATATCTCTATAAAAAAATTTATATTTTTTGAAAATAATATTTATTCAGACTTTCAAAATTCAAATGGCGAAGTTTATATTTTATTACGAAAAAAGTACATTTTACTAAATATTAGACTTGTAAAGACTGCGCGATAACTGGAAGGTTGAAAGAGATTTTTAACCTAGAACAGACGGCGCGTTTTTTCAAGAAAATTATACACAATACAAGATAAATAATATCTAACGAAAAAGAGAATTATTTTTAATTTTAAGAGCGTATATTTCACTTTGTATTCTTTTCGTAAATCTGATCTGAAAATTAGAAATAATTTACGTGCGCTCTGTATCTGTTTCATACATGTATAAAATTGGAATTCGTAAACAGATATCTATAATATTCATGTGCATCGTGAATGTGTGGTGAGTTTCATACATGAAACCGCAATTACGTTTAGAATTTAATGGACTTTCCCATAACGTATATTCGCCTACAAAGGTTCACAGTCGGAATGTGCAGTTAGTGGTATAAGTGACGCGTCGTTTCTCCCAGTCTTTGCCGGAACAATGGAGCGTGTATACCTAAATCTAAGAACCAAGAGAGAACAAAAGGACACTTATGGCACCAAGATCTCATGCCAAAGACAGGCGAGAGCTTTGATAATTATAAGACATTAGCAGATAGGTATATCTAAGTTTTCTTCATGTTTTAATCAGCAAAATACTTTAATTTCACGTACGCGAGAAATTTATTCATTCTTTTATTTATGAATCGTAAACTCGATCACCTTACAAAGAATGTATGATTTTTTCAATAAATAAATCATTAAAAAAATGGAAAAGAAAGGAGGAATTATTTTTCCATTCAAATAAAATAGATTTGAAAGATTTCTATATGCGATGTCTCTTATGATTAATCGTACGTTTTAACGTATTCTGGCATATAGCTTATATTCTGAATTTTATAGTCGAAAACACGATAATATTGAGGTCGGACTAATTATCGATCAAAGTTGGCTAACAGTATCGTAAAGTTCGCGCGTTTAAACCCATAATTGCATCTATAAATTGCACTTAAAAGTTCAGTTGTCATTCATTGATCCGACGTACAACAGCGGAATTACAAACTACGTTGATCTATAAGGTATAAATATCTAAATTATATGGATTAGTTACAATCACGCGATATAACATTCCTGCACAATTAGTTAATACATTATGATGTACATACACTTCATTACATCGCGACAAAAGAATAAAAAATTGCGATCGTGCAAAATTACTGCAAAATTACTGTTACAAAATTACTCACCGCGATATCTCGCAAATTAGTACAACTACGCGTATTAATTAATGTGCCGCAACGTCAAATTAAGGATCAATTTGGTTCATACTCGTAACGTTCCTTTCAACTAAACGGCTGAAAAATTCAAAAGTGGCGTCGTTTATTTTCTGAAATAACGTTAATAGAAGGCGAATAAACTCGACCCAATAGTTAATTAAAATACTGGACTCTCCGAGAATATACCGCAAATTCAGTATTGTTTAAACGCAACGCATTTCGGATGCATAAATCCCGTAAAATACATGCATTATTAATAAATGGTCAATATATCACGGCTTCCCGTTACTTGAATCGATCGGACAGTTCACGCATTTTTAATCCGAAAATAATACGTACAAATTGGACTCAAAACGGCGAAAAATTTAAAGAACGATGCAAATAATAAATCCCAGAAATTTAAAAAATTATTATTGCTGTGAATACGGCTGTAAAATAATAATTTGTAATATCCACTTTGACTTTTACTTCGGATGAGTAAATCGTGCGAAGATGCACCTGAGACGTCTAGTCTCCACGATAGATTTAACGTGAACGTTCGCTATGTGTGAACTTGGCACGAGGCGCTATCGTCTCTTAATGAGCTGTTTATCGTGAGCGTTAATACGTAGGGAACGATCGCATTCGGCGTCTCCGGAGCACTTGTCTCGAAGAGACAATACAAGGAAGTGGTTCGTACCGCTGCCAGCCGACTCGAATCCCATGGTATAAACAAACCACGTAAACGATGGTATTCTGTCATATCACACGCTAAGGTAAGTTTAATTTACGATGTACTTCATTTCCTCGAGTTTTAAATTGATTATTACACTGAAAAAAAATTCTGGTTAAAAACGGACGAATCAGAAGAATCTTGCAGGATTGATCAAATATTCTGATAATTATAATAGGAATTCTGGTTATTATAAGTTATAGAGTATGAGTTCTATTATAATAACCAGAATTCCCATTATAATAACCAGAATATTTGATCAATCCTACAAGATCTTCCGATTCGTCCGTTTTTAATCAGAATTTTTTTTCGGTGTAAGCAATCGATAGCTCTCTGTTGAATTGAAGATTCATGAATGATCAATAAATCTGACGATTCATAGGCTCACCTGCTTTCTTAATCTGCGAAAATGTATGATAAAAACACCTGTTTGCGTAGCGTGAAAAATTTAAAACGCGACACGGGGATACATTCGAATCCGAACATCAGCATGATACATTCACGAGTGTATTGCGATAAAATAATAAAATAATCTAGAATTTTTATGCGCTTCGATACTTATATGTTGAATAAATCGCGTGAGACAAAACGCTTCGAGAAATAACCGTCGCTTCGGTACATATACAATTCGTTGGCGCGAATTAATGAATCACGCGGGCTAACAATCGTTAAATATTCGTAGATTCATATTTGATCTTCCGCTACTTGTCACGATCACATCACGAGAAAAAAATGTTATGACACGTGCCACTATCCTCCGGGCTCGCCGCCGATAACACTGTCAGCCTTGGACACATGACAGCGTGTAAATAATGAAGAGACCACGGTACCAAATACCGGCTCCTGTAAAATATTTAATATTTCTACAGAATAAGCATTACATTCGAACGAATTTTATATTATTGTACATTATATTTCATTAGTTCGAAGGCTCGTTAGCTCTCTGAGATAACAATTAATTCCGTACAATTGAAAATTTTTCGAGGGAATTTAAAAAAGGATTAAATAATCCGCACGTAATTGTGCTAAAATTCACTATAATTAATTCGTTAAAATTAGCTAATTGTTATAATATATATTGTATTTGTATGTATGAGAAATAAAAACAAACGACATTAATTAAGCGGTAAAAATCAGTATTATGAAAATTGGCAATTGAAAATTAATAACAGATATAAATTATTTTATGCAATATCGAGCAAGAATTTGTAATGACAAGGATCAAAATCAATGTAAATAAAAAGGTGGATTTTTCCCTTCCCTTTAACGTGGACAATTCATATAATTAAAACGGTCAGATTTATATATATTCAGTTCGTATTGAATTGATTTCAGCACCGTACCGTCTACTTTCCCATGTACTTTACAGGCGATTAACTCAGTTAATTGCAGGTAATTACCCCTTAAAATCGTACCTCCGTCGCTCGCATAAATTTATCCTTTAATCCAGCATGGATTATAATGACTTGGTCTATCGTCGTCGGCCCAAGTCTCTCAAAAATTTTATTCGATTAAACGTCCTGTCAACGGTTTGTAATCCGAATAAGATTTTTTCTTCGATTTAGCATATCAAATTGATTTGAACGCAACTAATTTTTCCCGCACTGTAAAATCTTTCTATTCCTTTGCATTTACGTTAAATGAAGCAATTTTATCATCTCTTTAGAAGATATTTCCCACTATTTATAATAAATGAAAATGTTACGTGTTTTACGTAACGGGTTAAAAGTTTAATTTAATTTATTAAATCACACAGGCTAAACTATTATAATATACAACATGGTTTTCGAATGAAAGAACACTTATAAGGATTAAAAATAAAATTTAAATTTACTGAATACTTCACTTCTTTTATAATTATACTTTTATTGTAATGGAATTGTAATGGAAAATTTTAACGGAATATATTATGTGTAAAATACTGTTTCATTGAGTTATAATGAGTGAAATATTAATTTTAATGTTTTAATAAGATTAATATAATGAATATAAACTGTATTATTATCCATGGATTGTCATTGTATACATATATTATTTTGGATTTGAATTGAAATCGTGAGTGATCCTAAAGTGGGTGACTAACTACCGACATTTAGGCAGGAATATACGTACGAGAATTATTTTCCACGCAAATAGTATGCAGACGAGATGTATACGTTCGATATAGCGATAGGCAGGAATTTCAATTTCCGTTCTATGCGATATTATTCGTCTGCATTCTCCTCACGATACCGTATCGTCTCTCAATAAACATAACAAAACGTGCTCAACGTCGACAAATGTGAATGTCTCTTCAGCCATGAGTTTGCCGGCCAGCTAGTTGCAATTACCGCGCGATGCGGGTTACGAGCAGGGTGAAGAACCGCATAAACTCGCGCTTGAATTTTTCGACGATGAATGAGATTTAACAAGATCCCCCGAATAGAAGCACCGTAAAAAGGTAGAAAAAAAAGGCGCGTATTAAATACTGTCACGAGTCTGTGCACGTATTTCTAAAAATTTCATATCTTCTATACCCACGGATGGATATTGGATACCATAAATATTACACGGTAGATAGAACCGTATTGTTCATGTCGAGGTGTAATTACAATCCTTCTGAAGCAGGGAAAAGAAATTTCCAGCTAAAATTCGAAATTGAATAGCAAAAACAAGTAGGTTTAAAAAAAATCGAATAAAAACAATTTCTAATATACGCTGTAACGTATATCTATAATATATTTTTTTTGCGTTGACGTCTATACGTTTCACTAAAAAATTTTAATATAATTTAAGAGATAAGTCTGATTTAAAAATAACGGTGAACTTTAGTTTTCGAAATCAGGGCAGTATTTTTCTATTTAAAACAGTTTTCTGCGCATAGCAACTTGCTGCGAAACCGCGGCAGTGTCAGTGGGATCGGCTATGGGAAACGGTAAAACAACGCCGTGTGAAAATGGCTCGTAAACGTGGGACACAATTTGAATCGGTAATGCCAGTTCTATTGAAAGACCGCTATAAAATTGGAATCCACAATACCATAAAGCTTCGAAAATGGTGAGACGTCTTAACGTTATTTCCTGCGAGTCTTTTCGAGAGCTAAACAATAATACAAATATAATAGGAAGTATATCATCGTGTCGTCATTCGAAATGAAGGTTTCATAAAATGCACTGTAAGCGAGATCGTCAGAAAAGTCACGACTAGGAGTCGCAATATTAAATATATCTAGTCTCATATGCATTTATAATTTTTGACTTTCTGATTTATTCATTTAGCTCGTGGATTTAATTTTATTTAATTAATTTCGATCGCTCTTGTCACGCGTCAAGCTATACATCCCGCGTAAAAGGGATATCTTCGAGCGAATCCGTGAAACCAATATATAAGTATAGATTTTATATAGATTTTCCAAAAGCGAAATGCACAATATTTGAGGCGTCACTTGGCAAGATACGTGATGTAGTTTCCAAACGGAGATCAAGTCCGCTTGGCGTCCTCGAAAAATTACGGACACGCTAGCGAGTTCTTATTAGAACTCGCGCGACCCGTACGTGACATCGATGTTCAAGGATTTATGGCGGTCTCGGGTACACGGATTTTCGACAAAATGACTGCAGCGACTGATTAAACCGGAACACCGACACTCTCGCGGCGCTTCCAATGTAGTACATGCGCGGGTACTATCGGTTTTAGTCTAATGAATTAGAGTAAATTACACGCGCGGCCCCCCCAGCATGCGGTTTATTCGGTGCGCTGAAATATTTAATCGGCACGAAATGAAAATCGCGATAAATCGATTTTACCCCATTTCGGTATAATATTGTTTCAATGCAACGTCGCGCGGCAGGCTAGCCGTACAAAATTAATAAAAGCAAAAGCGATCGTAATCTCGATTACTGATAGGAGTTAGTAATTATATTAGCGTAATTAAATTATGCAAATGCTTTGATCAATCAGTTAAAGTGAATGAATACTTAATTATTTACTCACATATAATACGTCCACATATGATTTATACATACGCACGTACGTTCTAATGCTCGTTTATTTAGACTCGCATATGCTTTCAGAAATTGTATCATAAATTTACAAAGATACCGACGCGCGCTTGTCTGTAGTAATATTGATTCCATCACTAAACGGATTTATGTAAAATATCTAAAAATTGCTCTAAATGGACGTAAATGGACATTGAAATTATTAAAGTTGTTATACACTTGGTAGATTTATCGGTTTCAATAATTCCATATAGCACCCATAAATTACACGCACCCATAGATTTCAGAAATTATTTCTATACATTCCTATCGAAATATGATGGCTCCTCATAATTTTTTATTCTATAATCCTTATATGATCGAATTCCTGTCGTTGAAATTTCATATCTACGACCGCTACGATCCAATATGCTTTGTGTAGGCGTAATACAATAAATCAAGCAATCACTATAAATGGCGAGCGGGAAAGGGTCGTGAACGGGGTTAGGGAATGGGGGGAAAACACGTATACGTACGATCACACAAAGAGGCCGCGCAGAGGATGGACTGGGAATTGGGGGAGCAGCATACATCAGATTGTGCTCCATATATCCCTGGGTAAAAGATAACATTTTCATTCTTGTACCAACGACAATTTTGCGCACCAGGTCGACGGTGGCGCGTACGACGCGTTATTTATTTTCCCCCTTAGAACGCGCGACAAACGTCAATCAACATTTCCAGTCGCAAACTCAAATACGCCCTTTGAAAAAATAATGTGGCAAAAATATTGGTACTCGCTCTTCGACGCAGGGAAGCGTCAATATTTTCGCGTATTACTTTGCAAACCGCAAGCTCGCATTCGCAATGTGTATTTACGACGATTGGACGGATGAATGAATCAACATGCTCAACGGATATTTTCCAACCAGTTATATCGCAATTGCATACTCTATTGTTTTCCTCGAAATTAGCTTGACCAATTAAAATAAAGCCCCTACGTACTTGTACGCGTATACGTACTCGACATACCGTTGATATAAATTACAATGTTTCGAACTATTGGGCGGTATCAAGGTCCTCTTAAGTTCGATCAGCGCGATAATACGATAAAATGTACAGTTTGATAGCCGCAAAACACGCGTTACTCGAGCCTCTTTGACATAGATGTTGTTATATAGCGTTTCATGATTGCGCGCGATAATTTATTCGCAGTAGTTTCTATCTTTGAGCGAAAGCCTCGACACGACATTTCGCAATTTCGATACGATGATTTTCCATGATACGGTAGGTACTCGAAAAAGATAAATGACAAGAGACGTGGTCCGCGTTTATACATGTAATGTTTTATCACGCACATATACGTTGATATATTATTTACCTTCCAATCTTTCTATTTTATAAAACAAAATATGGAATTTATTATAGGAATGTAATAATAGTGCATTTTTAACCTGAAATAAAATTTTACTACAGTATGAAAGTAAAAGGGAGATTTTATAACTTTAAAATTTCAATATAAAATATAATCTGTTATATATAATATAATTATGGGAAATGGGAGATTACATTGTTTTGTATTAGCAATTTTAATTTATGCATTTCAAACATTAAAGTTTTTTAACATTTGGGTATTACAATTAAATAATTAATGTAGCTTATAAATAATAAATCTACGCGAAAAAAATAAGTTCGTTAAATTTTATATAACTCGTTATTGACTTTTGGGCAGGGTCAAAAATTACATTGACAGACTGTTATTCTTATCCAGAATTTAAATAATTCTATGACTTCTTTTCGGTATTTTCAAGATGTCTAGGATTTTACAAAAAAATACATAAAACTATTTAGAAATTGTACCCTATCCAAAAATGAATGATTAGTCAGATAAAATTTAATAAACTTATTTTTTCCGTATTTTTAAAAAGATACTTTTATGTCTTTGATAGTTAAGTTCATGTTATCATTTATAAGATTCTGATATTTTATTTATGTATTGTTACACATATTAATCATCTTTTATCACCATAGGTGCGATAACTGTTAGACGTGCGTATGCGCGCACGCGCGCGCGCGCGCGCGTGTCAGAGAGTGAGCAAACGAACGAACGAGAGAGAGAGAGAGAGAGAGAGAGAGAGAGAGAGAGAGAGAGAGGGAGAGGGAGGGAGACATGGATTAATTAAATGAAGTAATTTTCCTAGTATAACATACATTGTAATAATCAATATAATTGCTCAGTGAGATTTATTTACCACCGAATTACGATTGTCGGTGCAATCAGTAACCGAATAAACAATTAATATGTAATTAATAATTTTATGATAATAACATCTAAATGGAAATGCAAGATAAAATATTGTGATTTTATTAAATAATACGCGCATCTAACAGTCGTAAAGAAATGTGTAAATAATAATTTTACAGCATTAACAATCATTTTATTAAAACCTTTATTAGAAATTTCATTTTGCTATTTAAATAATAATTTTGTTATTATTTTGATTAGTTAACGACTCTCAAGTCGATTAATTTGTAGATTTTCTCGTTGCTCTCTGTACCTATAAATACAGTCTTTTTTCCATTCAATGCACATCTTATTTTGCATTTTCTCTCTCGAGTATCACACGTCGATATACATATATATATGTATATATATATATATATATGAGAGTGCTCGGTACAGCACGGTGGGCATACTGATATCGACATTTTGACGGACGACCACGCGCAAAGAGGAGGATATTTGGTAAAAGGTATAAACAGTTAATGTCTTTGGCGATCGAGATCGTTTCACGGTGAATGCGGCCGATGCTGTCCGCTTTGAAAGCAAGCGCTTTGATGTACTTTGACATACTCCTGCACGGTATATCACCGCGGCTCGAGTGGCGAGTATCCCGTTTCCTTTAAAAGTCGAGCGACGTTGACGAAGTATGCTGTATGTACATGGCTGCAGGTACGCCAGCAGGATTTAGCCAATATTTTACATGCGATACATCAGACGCATTGAAATACATCGGTAGTATTTTTCAGCTTCCGAAAACGCGATAATCTAAAGGCTAAAAAGTATAATTCGAAGGTAGACGTAGCTAGAAATATAAATTAAGATGCATGCCGGTAAACGCGATTATCGTGTATAACGTTTTATGCACTTGGTAAAAATAACGTTGTAGCCGCAGGCAACGCGGTTACGAAACATTATTTTATACGCGTCTCATGAAAATTTCCTTTTATTCTACATTACGTAAAATTTATGAATCATTACATCGCACTTGACGAAGGTGTAAGATAAAGCAGTTTTTATCGCGGCGGTGTGATCTGTATAAACTTTCCAGACACTTTGTATTTCATTAAGAGGAACACGATATAAACTAAGCATTGCGTGGTCGCTCGTTACGCCGTAAGGATTCAATTAGGAGTCTCGAGGGAGGAGCGCGGAAGGCGTTGATCGATGAATTAAATCGCGAGCGGCATCGCGGCCGGCTTAATTCATTGACTTTGGAAACTAGTTGGTGAACTCCTGAAGGTAAATTCGGAGGGTTGCCGGGAATAGTCGATTCGTGGCGATAGATATCCTTCTTCGCCTCTTTCGCGTCGATTTTATGGACTAATACACGCTCGCGAACAAAGCCGCGGCTTATGAGGGTAAAACTTTCCCGTTGCCGCGAAATACGGAGTACATATATATATATATATATATATATATAGTACG
>VBVQ01002133.1:8159-26583 GCA_011636635.1 Tetramorium simillimum | reverse complement strand
CGGTATGACGTGCCAATTTATTATAATAATGTTTGTATTTATTATTGTATTTATTATTTAAATTTACGATAAATTTTATAAATCAGTAATAATTTGCGTAATATTTAGAACCGCTTTTGAATACTTAACATATTGTTTTTGAAATTATACGCTTACGGGAATATTTTCAAATATATACGATATTTTCTCTTATCATTCGATTAAGACACTTTGGATGATATTTTTATCATCGATATGAACGCGAATGTGTAACGTGTGACTTGAATAATTGATATTTATAATCTACAGCACGTGTGGATACATTTTATTCATAATATCTATATATTTTATCATAACATTGGCACAGGTATTCGTTATGACAGTTTTTTTTTTTTCATATTGGGAAATTTCGCAGAAACATTAAATATATAGATTTGACGTATCACACACGTTTTCGTACGAGATGTTTCCTACGTTTTATCCAATATATTCGTTAAATCGCAACGGTACACCATACGGGAATCTCCAATAAAATTCCAATAAAATTCGAATCGGCGCGGACGCCGACGAAGGAACGACCAGAATTTCGGCAATTTTGTTTTATCGTCACGGTGAAATTTTGAGCGATGTCTGTAGCTTTGACCAGATAAAGACATAATTTTTTAATTACAGGGACGCGGTTCTTGTGAAACTCACGATGAATGAAGGAGTACCTCTTTGCGAATATTTCCGCTCTTTATTCGAGTTTCCGAATAAGTCAACGCGAGAACGCTTTTGCATGACTTTAAATTAGAACGCACAATTACACGGGAGTGAATTTGCTTTCAATTAGTATACGATTATCCGCTCCCTTTCTCTCCGTCTTTCTCATTCGCTCTCATTCTCTCTTTTTCTCTCTCTGCTTCGCTCGCTCGTTGGGCTCATTCGTCTCTGAATTCCTGAAATTGATTTCCATGTAACGACACGGTTGTGTAATTTCGCGTTTTCCGCAAGTGACCGAAACGGGAAATTCCGAAAAATTCCAATTTTCAATATCGAGAATTTGTCGGTAAATAAGCGGTCAAACTTTTAAAATGTGCTTTTTTCATATCTTTTGCTTTATTCACTATCTTTTACAAACAAGGCGCAGTGTAAAAGTCACTTATAAAAATTGAAGCATCTCTTGCCATTTATTGCGTTATATTGCTCAGTCTTGCGAAATCGTGTTACAAAATATATTTTTGTTCCCGGAAACAAAAATACCACTCTTGCGGTCTCTCGGCGTCGGATATCGTACGCACAAAATTGAATTCCTCAATTTGCTATATACATATCGCGTGATATGCGCTTGGGTTTTACTACACTTTTTGCGCAAAAATTTGTCTTGCGAATATTTTCTAGCACAAAATTTTTCTGAACAATTTTAGCTCGGAATAAAATAAGCGCTTTTGAACATACTTCGAGCATGTGATTAAAATTACTTCATTTGCATGACGAATCAGCTTTCATATTTACTGCATTACTAATGAAAAATTCCTTTATGGTGTTACAGAATGTCAGAAGGCAGTTTGCTATGGCTCGTGTACTGAAGCCACAACTGCTGCCCTCCAAGCCGCCCCTTATCTCTTCATGGCAGCAACGGTGAGTGAATTAAACATTTAATATCTCTGCGATACATCAATTAATATAACTAATTATTTTGTACACACAAATCTTAAACAATTGCAAAAAAAAACTTTTTCGATTTGCGTGTTTTTATAAAGTATAATATGATTAATCATTGGATTTAAACTACGTTAAATTAAACGAGCTTTCCATCATTATTTTTAGTGTAACAGTCATTATAGAATTAGAAGGGACTAATAGATGTCGATAAACTTCTCTAAAAATCTGAAACAGTCGAGAGACACTCTAGAGTCTCCTGTTAGGTGCATCCTCGCATACATCATGTGTGCATGTGTGCAAACTCATAAAAGGAGAAAGCCGCTTTGCGCGCGATCTCTCTTCCCCTCGTTCCGCGGTCTCTCGGACAGAGTCCAGAATTCCAGACCGCCCCTTCCGGATATTCGTTCGTCGTATATCTTCGAGCCGGTCGCGCACTTCGGTACGTGCGATCGCCAGTCTACCGATTAGGGAAAGGAGAGAAACGCGGTGGAAGTCGCCACACGAGTTACGTGTGGCAGCTTAAGGACGGAACGACATTATCTACGTTCTCTTGATAACCCCGTCAACCGGTCAGTCTGGTTCCTCCCTACTGTCTGTACCAGAACTGTTCTGTAACCGGAAGACATAATGTTAGATTCAAGTATTTCATCTAAATGCCGTCTTTTTAGATCTTTGAACTCTTTCAACATTATTGTGATCTCTTCGAATCATTACAGAGTGGAAAAAGTATTTATTTATTTTATTTTATATTTTACTCCTTGATAGAAAAATAGCCACATTTTGCTGAGAATATAGCGAACACATCTCTTCTACGATTCTCTTAATATATTTTTCTGATATATAAATCACTTACTCAAAAACTAATGCGCACTGGGTATGCGGAATATCTGGAATTGAAGGGCTGAAGATATATTTCCTTAGAGATACGTGTACATCGCGAAATCAGCACGCTATTACGCCGAGGTGCTTAATGGGAAGAGCGACGCAAGATGAAAGGGCCGTAAAGAGAGACACGACTTCGCGTTTAGGGTGGTGCTCGCCGTTTGAAATACGTGCGTGTCCCGATGCGCCAGGGGTGCGGGGGATGTAATCGAGGGTTGCTGCGCGTTCGAATCGCGTCGACTTTGCTGAATGTGCGGTGGCGCTTCGATTAATAGTTATTGGTTTCGTTGCCGGTTGCGGACGCTTCTGCCGCCACCGCCTCGGCTTCCTTTTCTCCTCTCCTCGTCCGTGACGGAGCGCCAGCCGTATCGGCAGCTTCGGATAATATTAATCGCCTTCGAATCGCGCCGCGAAACGCCCGATCGAACGCGGAGGGTGTGGGCACCCACAGGATACGAAGGATACGCGAGTGTATCGGCACGAAAATACCGCACGAGAAATTACGTTTTCCATCGTATCGAGCGAAATTCTGATATTAACACGATAGCGTATGTTTTCATCATTTATTATTTGATATATTTGCAATTTTTACTATATTAGCGAATATAAATATTAATATATAAATTATTAAAAATTATAGCGAAGAAAAGAAATTTAAGAAGATTTGTGAAAGATAAGATGAAATTGCAGTTCTGTGCAGAAATGAATGATTTTTTTTAAAAATTAAATAATTACGTGGACACATGGAATGTCCCTTTGACGTATCCTATGGGGGAAACAGAAAGGGGTGACTGGTCGTCGGTTTCGCGGCCAAATGCAGACTCGAGAGATAGCGCTAATCGTTTTCGAATCGTATCGCGATTTGTCGTAGAGATGCGGGCAGTGGGATGTAGCGCGGGCACTATCAACGCGAACATTCATTTTGATCATTGCCGTCCAACGATGGGGACCGACTTACCGCCGTTCTCGGGTATTCGCGTATCACGTCAATGTATCGTCTAGCGTTTATCGCTGGTCGATAACGCGTGGGACACGCACCTGCGCCAGCGTCGAATTTTACGTCGCCATGGACCACTCCGAGGTCGCTGGGAGGCTCGTGACACGCAAGAGATATTCGTTCCCACAGGGATGACAAATCCGCACAGTCATTTAGGCTTAACGAACCCGCGGACCCGAGCTCGGGTTATGAATGCTCGCATACATTTGCATCTCATATATTGCGTATCATACGGTTTCGTGAACGATGATAAACATTCGAGGAGAATTGGAAACAAGATACGGTTTAATTTAATAATACTAAAAAGAATAAGAAAATAACAACAAAAGATTTATACATGTTTAATATAGATGGAGATGGAACAGATAGTGAAAGCTAAATAACTATTTTTTATTTATATATTTTTTATTTAAAAAAGATAAAAAAATGCTCAAATAGAAAACACAACATTGCCAATTCTTTACTCATTAATTTCATACTCCTATATTTATTCACAAAAATGTGCGTTAAAAAAAAATTTAATTTGAAAATTTTAAAAATTCTTGTGTGCATATTACATATTCATATACTGGAACCAACTGCTTCTATTGCTTAGCAGCTTTAGCTATTGACAATCAATTGATATTAATACAAAAGCGTGTCTCTTCTGGTTTCTTTCTTTATCAGTCTTGTTCGATTTATTTCGTCACGGTAAATACAATTATTCGGAAAAGTTTGAAAAGTGAAAGTTGCTTATAAAGTTTGACATGAATGAGGGAATAAATGAGAAATAATTAGACATCGCGTTTTTGCCGAGACAGGCGCGGATAAACACTTTCTCTTACAGAAAATAGGGAGGGCATAAGAGGCGGACATAAATATTCAGCCTCTAATCGAGCGCCTCGCTCCACGCCATGCCGTCGTTAATTTTCCGTAAAGGCCGATGAAGAGAGTAAAAAGTTAAGGCCGAGTGTATCGGGGAGTGTAAAAGCGTAGACGCTACGTAACGAGCAACACGGAGGCCCTTCCGGTTACTTTTCCGTCGAGTTATTGCATCCGCGCTTCTCGCCATCGTTAAAAGGTAAACGAGCGTACGGTTCTTTTCGCGAGACGATGCTTTATCGCTTTATAAGTAGTCACGATGAAGTAGACAATCGTGAAGACTGTTATAGCTCGCTTCACTGCTTGTAGCTACTGCGTGCAGCTCGCGTTCGTGTCAGCGTTCATCAGGATCGACTAAAATTTCCTTCTCTGTCCATATTAAAAATGAACAACAACTACCGAAGGAATCTAGAGAATATTTTTTAATGTAGTTTTGACTGTTGTTGCAACTAGATTTTATAGAAACAAAATTGTACTGTTTTTAGAATACGAAGCATGATGTTAAACTTTAATTTATTTCGACGATCCATTATTTGACGAAGCTGGAAACGTATTTTTCGCAAATGTATTCCCGTTTACGTCGATGTACTTGAGATATGCGTACGTAGGAGAGTCGATCGCCGGCAAGGTATAGGATGTAAAACAGCATAGCGAATTAGCCGTGCATTTGAACCCCATTCCGTTTGCGTTGGGAATACCCGTGCTAAGCGAGTCGTGCCTCCAATTTTAAGGCAAAGCAAACCTGACGTTTCCATGCCGTTGGTTTTCATTAAGAAGCCGGGCGGCAAGCAAATGTAACCGACTGGCCGTGCTTAGCATTCAGCCCCGTTCCTACCAGCCAGGTTTGCTATAAGTTTCTGCCGGTCCAGCGACCCCTTCGTAACCTTCCTCCTCTCCGTTGTTCCGGTCTCGGTAGTACATACGGAGACGATAAAGGCGATATGCAAACGAGACACGTGCGCTGCTTGTCCCTAATTAATGTGTCAATTGAAACCACGGGTCGCGCGTTGATATTTTTCGCCCGCCCTTATCACATAAATTATCAAATTAACATTATTTAATTATAATTACATATTCCGCTCATCCGTGAGGTAGCGTAGGAAACATTACGGTGACGATTTCTTTGAATGTTTGCGTAGAAATAATTGTCAGATATTGCCGCGCACGAATGTACAAATATTTGAATCCATGACATTTAAAGGTGAAATTTATATAAAGCTGAATATGATAAACGAGAAATGGCGAATGGTGCGTATTTGTAAAAAATGTCACTTCTCAATATGCGACATTTGAAATTTGCCAGTTTGAGATACGGTTCACATATCACATATCGCTAAAAACGGGAAAATTTTTTTGAGTATTTTTCGGTCGTACGCTCGTAAGTTTATACGCGCTCGCTCGTTTCTCATTAGTTGGTCCTTTCTTTCGTGCAACATGACGGCAGGCGAGCTTCAGAATCCCGGACCGGCACAAAGTAAACGCGCCGACAATTTTACACGAGGTATACACGCGTGGTGGGTGCATTAGGGAGGCCTTAATACCGCCACGTGGCTTCACGCGGAATGCTCAAGTGGCTTTGGCCGTCTTGGCTGCAAGACCTTTCTCTCCACGCCCACGCATTCGCTTGTTCACTCTGTTACACCGCCGGTCGATGTTGTACATACATATGCAATGTAAATGCTTCGTTACGACGAAGTCAGGGAAAATGGAAAAGAGAGATTCCTGGCTCCCCTCTTATCCGCTCATTCCGCTATATTCGCCGTCGAGTGGAGGAATCAGACTTGCTCCGCGCTCGACCGAGTTTCCTACGTTAGCACTGACTTAGCCAGCACTCGCAGCATCTCACGAAACCAATGAAGTGAGTTCTTCCGCCAGTATCGCGGGAGATAAAGTAACGAACTTCTCCTCTAACTTGGAGGGATTGCTTGGTTTTACGTCCAACGCTCGGCTCGCGCTAAACACGTGGCGATATCTCGTCCTCTCTCTTTCTCTCTCTCTCTCTCTCTCTCTCTCTCTCTCTCTCGTCTCTCGCAGATGTACTCGCTTCTTTTTACGTACAAAAATTTCGCAGGCGTTATGAGACCTGAAATCCGACGGCATTGTAATTCTAAATCACTCGGGCGAGTGTTTTAGGCTGCCTGCTATCGTGCAGCTCGAAACGAATTAATGCTTTGTTCTGCAATTTCTTCCTTGGAAAATTACGTTGCGGTAGAGTTTCCGTCCATAATGCTCTTTTCGTCGTTTGCAACGAACGAGTTATCCCCTTCGGCAGCAGGCAGCCTCGAGAAATGAGAACGGGAAGGGGGAGGAACGGGGGCGGTGCACGAAGTGGCAAGGGGCGCCGAGGGAGTGAGAGAAGGAAAGCTTTGTGTTACAGCCCACAACAATGCCGGTGATGCAAGGGCCGTCCTCTCAAACGATAGTCAAGCTAGTGCACAATGGGCCGCAGTTTATCGGGCTTTTATTATTCCTCCTTCGAAATAACGCCACTTACCACGTATGTTGTACGTCCAAATATTTGGTTTTTATCGGCAAATATTAGAGCTTTTCATTCTCTAGTACTCTAGAGAAGTGCATCGCTTTGTCGGCGTTGCAGTTTAGATTAAATTTATTTCGCGTTTACCTTTTTTTTTTCTCTCAATTACATTTACTGTATCTTTCCTCTTTATTTCTTATCTGATTAAGGTACATACTTGTATGTAATGCGGTATAGACTTCTTGTGTAATGATACTTTCGAACAATATCAATGAATCGCGATGAAATTGACGCTCTGGTCAAACATTACGGAGCGTATATCGAAAGTTTACTTGACAACGGAGAATTGACCGTATATACATCGCGTTCTCGTTTACCTTCTTTTTCCTTCTTAAGCGTGCACTTAGTTTCGCCCGTACTTCTCGAGCCGATCCGAGCGGAGTCTAGAGTTCTCAGCCCCGTAAATCCTTTAAGTGTCTCTCCGCTTTTACCACCCAACCCTCGGACCATAGATAGCGGGCCAGGGAGTTGGGCTGGTGGAAGAGGATGGTCGTGGAGGCGGACTACTTGCGCAGTAGTTGTACCATTTTTCTTTACGTACGTCCAGTCCGGCTTATCCCGTATCGTTTCCGCAGTGTAGTCGTTCTCTCACAATCAGAAGATTAGACGATAGTCATCTCGGTGATGAAGCCGCCTAGAGAAATAAAGTGAAGCCCTTGTTCACGACATGCGAGATTCTCCTTTCACGGCACGTTTTGATCTCGCTGATGTCTCTATGACACGTTCGAGTGTGCGTGAAAGTAAACGCGCCGGCAAAAAATAGATTTGCGAGTGCAATGTTGATGGATACACCATGTATTGCAAGATGAGTAATTAGCAGGATTGATTACTACGGGATGTAAATAAATAAATAAATAAACGAAACGGAAAGCTCTGTTACTTTCATATCGTTCGCGTAAATCGTAATAAATCGTAGTTTACAGAATGCAATGAAATAGTAAATTATATAAAATAAAATTACTCTCTGTTATTTTAAATCAAATGTAATTTATATTTTCAAAATTATACGAGTGATTTGGTTATCATTTAGTTATCGTATTTATTAAATAAAAGATCGACTCGAAATTTTTGCTAAAAAGATATTAATGACTGTTGAAAAATTTATGTAATTAAAACCATTAAAGTTAAATTCTTCTTGATCGATATCTTATACATCGTCCAATGGTTTAACTTCAGTTCTCATAAATACCGCGGTAAGACCTCGTAATATAATCAGCGACCAAAAACTTTCGCGCGAGCTTGCACTATTTCAAAAGTTAAAGGAGTCACTACCACAAACTACGTTCGGATCTCTGCATTAATTAAGGGCGGGAGTTTCTCGTTTGTGCAGGCGAGCGGGATGATTACTGGTACCGATACAAGAGAAACGGGCCTTTGAAGGGCCCTCTTGACGGCCAGGTCGTCGAGCGAATATCGCGGTAAGAAATAATTGTGACACCCGACTTGAGCGTATTTAGTATTCGGGCGAACTGTACACGTTTCTCCCGCGTGCTGTTACATCGGGTTACTTTGTAGTCTCGTCCTAACGATGCTGTTCGTTGACGGCGATGCTGATGCCGATGGTGGTAGTGGTGATGTTGCTGCTGCTAGTGCTGCTGGCGGACGCTCCGGGCGCCGTGATTGTAATATAGGTCAACGTTTACACAGCTGCTTTAAGCTGGATTTACTGAAGAGCTTTCGCCGTACTACGCCAACCGGAGCAAACTGGGACGGCAAATATATTTTTTATCGCACAGTCGTACACCGTGCTTCTTTCTTTCCGTCTGCTCGTTTCATGCAGAAACAATTTCGCACGTGCGTACACGTGTATATGAATGATTCTTCTTTCTTATGATTATCCATACTGGTCGATCCAACTTCCCATTAGCGTGTCTTTTTTTTTCCACAAGTCGACTTGCAGTTTTTTTCGACATAATCAGCTTTAACTTGATTGTCAATTTAAATCAGTTTAACAAGTTTCTAATAATCCATTTTAATTCTCGAATTAACAGTGCTTAGGTTGTTATATTTGTCAATTAAAATAACATAATCGATAACCTGTATTGTTCCCGTGAGCAAACTAGTTTAATTGTAGCTCTAGCCCTCGATAAAATCAAAGGCGAACAGCGCTCGCTGTATCGCCTACGGCTACACATTAACTATGACTAAATATGTAATCATTCGAAACGCTTTTGGCAGCGATAATGCGCGGATCGGAGATAAGATAAGAGTTGCCGTCAATGTGCGTTACTTTGAACATACATCATGGCACACGCGAGCGGAGAAATGTGTCCGCAAACAGAACTTCGGTTTCGCCTTCAAAGGCGTCGCCGCAGCCTCAGTTTGCACTACCGACGCTTAGTTTGTCTCGCAGTCTCGCGATCTCCTTGCGGGTCTCACGAGATGGATTGGACCACCCACCGAGCGGCGGAGCGTACGTGCATTTGCTAAGTGATTAATCCTACTTCCCGAAACCGGGTCACGATATATTTAAGAACTCTCCTGCCACGATATTTTTTCAGTTAAATACCGCGTGCACGTAAATACCATAAATACCATAGAGATGTATTAATATGTTAAAATATATACATACATATACATATATCGACACATAAAGTACGCTTTCGCGTATTATTAATAACTTTGAAACTAATTTCCTAAAATAGATTTTTTAATGAGTTTGAAGTTGGGTCATTCATCTGTTGGGTCATTCGTTTTGCATAAATACTTTTTGTAAAGACTAATACACGAGTTAATGAATCGTATGGGTTTATGAATTATGCGAGTTAATAAATAATATCCCGCTGTACGGGTTAAATGTATCTCGCCATTAAGTGCAACCAACCTTCGGTTGGTTAATAAGTGTTTGAACGGAAGTACATTTGTCACGATCGATAATCGTGTACGTGAAATAACGAGATACTAATGATCATACGTGTTTTTCACATGCAAAATTTTAATAGTCTTAAATTATTTACATCTTTAGAATTGGCATAAAAATAATTTCACATTTGAACGTTTTTAACTTCTCTTACGGCAGGACTTGAACGTGCCTTTACTATGTGAAAGATTATTTCAACTTTATTTTAATTACGACGATACCAACATTCTAAAGAATAGTTTTCCATTTTGCTGATTGCTAACTACAAATTGGAATATCTGCTACATCTCCTCTTTCCTTTTTTCCCCTTCTTCGTACCGAGACATTGGTAATTCGAGGGGAAACGCGGACGGACAGTGTCTCGAGCGCTATTATCAGGTGGTGCATTCCCCGAGCTTGACTTCGATGCGGTAGCGGCAACGGGGAACGGTTTCTTTTCAGAACGTGCTATGAGAAATTCTAACTAGCAAAGTTTCCCGGGAGTGGCGCGAAAACGGGAACGTGCCAGGGATAAAGGGAAAGCGGGGAATGGCCGGGATGAAGGAAGGAAAGAGCAGTTGACAACTTTTTAATCTCATTGAGATCTCATTGGACTCGCTCTCGTTGTTTCAACGGGGCGAAACTCCGGCTCGCGGCAAACAAATTTCGTTCCCAGCTACCCTCGGCAATCACACTAAGGTAAACGTACGTAGATTTTTGTTCCGCCGGTGATAATCACTAATAAATTTCAATTCTTCGTAATATAAAGATAAGGGTTTACTCTTATTGCTTGCTCGCATCCACACGTTAATCGATAAATACATTCTGATAATACCCGCAGAATAGAAAATTAACGAGATAAATAAAAATTTGTAAAAGTTGCATCGTTGATTCGTTAAATTACATTTTACTTATTGTGTCTCTAGTGGAATTATCACAAAATAATACGAGAGTATATACAATTCAAAGTTCTACTATAGAAAATGTTCGTTGTGAACTCGATTACTTATCTTAAATGTTAATTAAACTAATCGACTATGAAAATACAAATATCATAGATCGTCGCACTTTGTCGTATATGTATATGTCGTGAAACGATGACAAAACATGAAAATACATGCTACTTCGGCGGGAATGGCGGACGTTGCTCTCGTTGGCTACCAGGAGCAAAGAGGTGAACGGAATTGGATGCGAAGTAGCTCTAACCCGAGGAGAAAAGGGCGCCAGGGAAAACGGAGACTTTCATATTTCCACTTTTCGTCCTTTTCTCGCACTTTTGCGTGCGAGATCCCGTTTCTCGAGTTTCCAACGGCTGGAACCGCGCGCTTTTGTCGTAATGCGCCAACACAATGTGAGTGTAGATGAAACAAGTATTGGCGGTCGATACAACGTGCATCGGAGAGAAATTAAACAATATAATTTTTTTATATTTGTACGGGCTCTTTTATTCAATCCTTCAGGTTTTATTGTGAAATTCATACTGTAATTATATTTTTCTAATTTTTAATACAATTCAATTTTTTCTTAGCAAAAGTTTAATTAGATTAATTGTATGTAAAAAATAGAGAGAGAGAAGTGTTATAATTATCAATAATAGAAGAAGGATGTTAAAATCGATCTTACGTGACTATAGAGAAAGCATAGAGTCGTTCACTAATTAGTTGCTCTGTGTGATATAAATAAAATACAGATGGGTACAAACTGCCAACGAAAAAGTAGAGTGAGAAAATAAATCATCGGGATGTGATTAAATGCGCAAGTTGGCCCGGAAGCGATAGAAATCACTTTGGACGATACGTCGTTGGAGGGAACATTCGATGCGAAAATCGATATGGCGGGAGAGTCGCTCGATTTAGACTGATATCGGTGTGGAGGATAATATATGGTAAAGCCCAACGAGTACGAGCACGCATAAACGATAAGCCCACTCTGTTCCTATCTGACTGTTTGCATTGGATGCGTGTCGTCTATATGTATATGTATATGCGCGAGTCGCGGTGTGTAACGCAATTTACATACCAATTAAAGTCCCTCGTTCTTTCTCTCTTTCTCCCTTCGATTTTCGAAATGACATAGGGTAATAAAATCTTTGCGAAATATCGCGCGCAATTTGCTTAAGTCTCTATACTGTAGAAAGATAGATTCTTCAATATAGAACTAACAAAGGATAGTATTTTTATTGATGTACTTTGTTAGTGCAATATAATTTTTAATAATTGTAAAGAATGCGCTTATTTTTGCACAAGTGCTGTTTGAATTGCTATTTCGAGTTTTAGGATCTTTAATTTAAACGTTTGCTTGTAAAAATAAAATTCCTTTTTTTTTTCATTAAAAAAAGAATGTAATTTCGCGACACAGCCGAATGTTCTCCCTCTTATTTTTTAGAGTGAAACGTACGAATGTTATGCAAACGCGAACTAAGTATTCCCGTTCGAGAGATTTTCTAAGGGACTCTTTACGGTGGTAATAGTATGCGAGACGATCCCTGAGGCTCGTTCATGTATCATTCATGCGTCAGTTTCCGTAGGCGTTACTCAGCCCGACGAAATGTGAAGTCCGCGAGTTTACACTCGTCCTCGGGCGGTGACTATTTCAGATCATATTACACTTTTACATATTTTAGACTATTTTAATATATATATATATATATATATATATATATATATATCCATATATCAAATTGATTTTGATTCATTTATTCAATGTGATCCTTTAAATTCCGATTCTAACAGGTTTGCAACATATGACAAAATCTCTCAGTTCTCAGTTTGTATTTTATAAATATGTAATCAGAAAATTTATTTGTTGATATTTTGATGCGCCTTGAAATAACTTGTTATTTTCAAGAAAAGTATTTATGACATCTTTACGATATGATATTAGCAATAAAAGTTAGAGGATTAGTGTACCTTAATATCAATTGAGATTAAGAGAGTTTTACTCATACTTTTAAAAATTATGCAATTAATACGTTCAAACGAATAAAATACAATATAATCGATTATGTTTCGGCCTGTTGAAGTGCGACAAGCGCGTTAATCATCTTGATTGGTCACGTCATCCACCTCGTTGTCAGTGACGAGAAATGCACGCGTCGACGAGTCGGGGCAATCTGTTGCCTCGATTCACTGACACGGAAATGCGGTGTAAGAAAGTGAGAAAGCTCGAGGAATCAGCGACGCAGAGTGTCAATGGTATTTTGGTCACGTATAGAGATGGGTGAGCACCGCATCTCTCTCGGTACGATAGGCCGTGACACTGGATAATAGACTACATACCGCATTATGTACACGTACCGGCTTTGTAGTATTATATACCTTTAACGCCCCCGCGAGAATTATTATTGCATTCGAAAGTTTTCATTCGAGGATCATCCGGCCATAAAGACCGCTCGCGAATTGCCGTCATTCTTGTAGCCGCGATGCCGTTGGAATATGTGACCCTGCTGAGAACTTGATTTCTCCTACAGCCCGAAAAGTACGATTCAGCAATCGCCATGGGCGTTTGTGACTCTACGTTGCAAGCCACATTCGGGATACGCGTTAGAAATGATCGAAAAGTATATTTCTCATAAGAAACACGTTCTTTCGGAAAACTTTTAACTTTTAGTCGGAAGTGTTAATGTAACAAGAAATTTTTATTAAGCGAAAATTGATTTGTAATTTATTATATTTACAAGGTTTAACTTATATTAGCGGCATAAAAATATTGTACTTTTAATATTTTTTTACTTGAGATTTTTGGAGATCATTTGAGACTTGTTTAAATAAAATCTCTTTCACTATTTTTACCTCTTTGATGTTAGAATAACAGTCACGGACGGATTTCATTAACTTAATAATCGTGGCATGATCTTCGATCGATTGAGCTATGTTTGATCGGCTGCGATCATCTGATGCAATTTATGTTTCCACGTCCTGGTCCTATGCATCTTACGAGAAACTTACTCCGACTTTAATGGTGATAATTTACGAAAGTACGCTGCATCTAGAGTGGGTGGAATTAAATATGTCTAGGAACCGAAATCCGTTTCGAAGCAATGTCGTACGCGTGACAACTTTCCGATAAGCCGAAGGTCGTTTTAACTTTTCCTTAACTGAAAGATTGAATTTTCACCCTATTTTCATTTCTTCCTCTTTTCCTCATTACTTTCTTTTTGTTTTTTCATTGCTTTTATAACACAAATTTATAACGGAATTGCACTTTTTTAATATAAATAATACAATTTTAATGAATGTTAATTGAGTTGATTCTATCTTTTTAAAACAATAAAATATGAATTACTATTTACTTTTAGTACTTTACTCAATAACAATTATGACAAATAATCAAATATAAATAATCCAGTTTTAGATGTAATAAACACACATGTAAAATATGTAAATATGTAAAATCTTTTTAAATTTAATTTTCTAATCTTTTAATTAATTCATTTTGAAACTTTATCTGAAAACATAGAAAAATATTTGACAACTATCACAATAAACCGAATATGTAATATTGAAAATTGATAATTTCTGGAGGAAAAGTAAAAATTTTATTTAATAAAAACTCTTATATATCCGTAGAAGAGAGACTGCATGACTTCTGTGAGATATCCAGTATATATACACTTTTCTCTCTCTTTTTACGCTTTTCTGTTCGCGCAGAAACGCTCCTGGAACTTTTGGGGAAAGGTATACTACCATTGTTATCCCGCCGCTCAGCGAAATTCCCTCGAAAATCACGGCGAATCGCGGATTTACGTCACCGAGAGCGAAGGAAAGGAAATGACCGGTTGAGGCAATAGAATGACTTCCACTTGAACGTTCTATCTTTATCTGGTTTATTTGCGCTGAGATAGGTTCATCGCGTTCGTGCGAATGTTTATTCTAACTCGATATGCGATATGTAGAAATATAGATGGCGGAAGTCTATTTTCGCGTTGTTCGATCGGCCTAACGCGTTACAATAGCCCCATTTCCTTATCTCTATTAATAGCACGTTTCTTTTAGCACGAAAATCACACGCGTGATGAGAAGTCGAGCTAATGTTATTAACAATGAATTTTGAAAACTTACAATTAGACGCCGATTACTCGGCATGTAATTCTTTACCACTCCAAATATTTTGTACGTCGCAATGAATATTAGCATTACTGTACGCGTTTATGTAACATGATTTGTAACCCCATACCACGTGAGTGACATACTCATTGATTAACATTAATATGTCGTTATTAATTATGCGATGACTGTACGACGATTAATGCGCTACGAACGGAACAAATAGCATTATTGCTGTTTGTACTTTGGTCTAGACAGTTGTAATTAATTTATTTTGACTATTCTGAAATATGACTAGCTCCACCCGGTGAATTATCGGAGTTATAATTATCGCTTCCTCTGTTAATCCGCACGCTTCCATGATTTATTAGTGTCGTCGTTAAATTACTTATTCAAAGTCGTTAAACAAAACGTATTTCGCGACGATGAAGCAACGCCATCGTGTTTAACCGCGATACGTAATTCGCGGCGATTATAACGGAAAGACCGAATGTTAGGTAAGGTCTGTAAAGTTGGCGGCTCAAAATTCAAGGATTCTTAAAGTGAAATCTGTGCGATTTCATGTTTTATTTTTGGTGAACGAAAAGTAATTATTTGTGAGCAGATCAAATACCATATCAATTTTGTAAAAATTCACATCTGTGGGTGCGAACTTTATAGACTTGTCAAGTATATTGGACGTTAAACGCGCGTAGACGTGAAAGGAGCCCGGCCAATTATTTTATGACCTCTCAGCGAAATATCGAGAGGGAGGAATCGCAGCAGCTAGGATTTTTGTGGATCGAGAAGCTAACGGATGGGTAGAGGGAAGTAAGAAACGAGTTACCGGACCGTGGTCGGCCTCGGAACGTTTCACATATACACGTACGCACACGTATACATAAAAGTATAATTGCCCGCGGCTGCAGACGGTCGACGGAAGAGGAGAGAAAACTTCCTCGATCCGTTCCGGTCCCGCATTGGACGAGGGCTTCGCCTGCCGAGTTTTTCAGAATTTCATTGCCCGTTCCATTGTCCGAGCCGCCAACAATGGCGCGCAGTGCAATTCAGGGAGGATTTCCTTTACCTTACGTATACCCTATATCACAGCATCCTCCCGCGAACCTACAACGGGGCCGGGATAGTACATACCTTGCTTCGTCGCGTTCAAGTTTTTTGCTTTTCAATCCGCCCGTATCGCCCGCGTGCTCGCGAAGCACGTTGCTGCGATAATCGCGTGTGTGCTGACGCACAATTTAATGCGTTATCGATTAACCAGCGCCCATCGCTCGTGCGTGTAACGTTATAGCTGTGACGTATAACAGGAACGGGGCGGAAAAATGAAAATCACGCGCGAGAAACCTGCGCCGCGTTTATTTACAACGCGGCGAGGGCGTTCGGCGAATATATTTCGTCGCTCTATTTATGTACAAAAATTATTCCGCAACGAAAGGTTGAATTAACGAACGAAATTAGATGTGCGCGCGAATTTACGTGCAAGTAAAAACAAGCTGTTGCTCAAACGAAATTTCTCGCAAGGAGAGCTCGTTATGCTGGACGTTTAAAAATATATGAAAATTTACGGCATATTTAATTAATTTTAATTAATGTCTAATTAATTTCGTCGTCTCGAATTAATGACGCTATGATGATCGACGATTTTCTCGGACGTTTCATTTCCACCATAGGTGGGTGGAGTATTCTGTAAGAAGAAAACTATATTTTCGGTTCTTGATAACGCGGAAGGAGGTCGAGCACAGATGCTCATGACGCAAAGTATGTTTTACCCGCGATAGCGTTTAACAGCCTTCCGTGTTACGTGGCGCAAGTAGTGGATACAGCACAACTCAAGAAAGATAATATTCCTTTCTTGATAAACAACCAGCGGCAACAATTTCTTGAATAAATGAAATAACGTTCGTTTAATAAAGCGGAATATGGCGCGGATATAATATGAAATATCGTTTATTTTCCCATTAGACGTTCTAAAGTTTAATCAACAATGTAGTGCGATTTTCTACGTGCAAGTTTTTAAATTTTATAGCAAATTTGATTTTAATACTATAATGCAAGGAAAAATTAGGAAAAATAAGGAAAGATTTTAGAAAAATATATATTTCTATAATATATAAACAAATATATATTTCTTTTATCATTAATTGAAGCTTTTTTTGAAGATTACTACGTACATTGATTGACACTAAGCGTTTTATTAAAACACGATTAATACGTACTGAAATATTTATAATTGTACATTCTTTATGTTCAAATGCCTTCGATCTATTCTGATTCCTGTAGGATGTAAAAGACGATTAAAACAATAGAGATGAATTCCGAGTGATGCGAGCGTAATTTTCAGATCGATTATGCTAAGTACGATGCTAAAAAAAAAGAGAGACTCGAGGTTCTATTAAGAATGAACTTTAGGATCGCGTTAAAATATCGTTCCACCGCCTCATTCCCAAGTGCGCCGCGTAATCTCGAGGTATATTACGACACTCGTGGATTAAAAGGAAGGAGCCTTTAGCCGGGCATTAATCAGCGCGAGCTGTCAGACTCTTCGCGGCTCTCTCGGAGCGGAGTCGAAGCGAAAGCGATTTATTCGTGCCGGTGCGCGGCCAATAAAAATGCAATTAAAGGATGGATAATGTGTTATACTGCTATTGTCAGCGGCGGCGGCGGCGACGGCGGCAGCGCCTATAAAGGGAACAAAGGAAGGCGCAGAGGAGAAGAATTAACCCAGTTGCGGAAAATAATACCAGCGAGAGATCTATTCTCGCGAGCTGTTCTCGCCGGACAACGTTCAGCTCGGAATCGGCCACGTGTTTCCGTCCCGCCACCCGCCGTCTAATAAAGGCCGGTCTCGCGTACATTCTCTCCTTCCTCCGTCGCCGTTTCGTACTCGTGTTCGCGTTCGGGAGTGGCTATTAAAATCACAGAGAATCAACCATGACCGACTCGCGCGATGACGAAGCTGCCTAATGGCGGCTCGTTAAATTGAAAGTCTCGCGAATAGTATATGCGAGACGAGTCTTATTTTTAATCGCGACGGTAAAAACGCGAGTGCAGTGTGCTACAAGGTACCGTGGTATTTAATGAATTTTAAATTTTATAGTGATATTTAATATGTAAATTAAATAAATTGGATTTTATAGTGATTTTATAGTGATATTTCTTATACAGGAAAAGTCAGGAAATCTCTTGTTTGTATTTCGTGATAATTAATCAAGCATCACAATTGCATTAAAATAAGAATTGAATGTTTGACGTCATCACTTTAGCGAGGATATCTCGCTCGAGTAATTGATACGAATCGCCAAGAACTGGCTTGTCAAGAGAGAATAATGAAATTGCGCAATGATCGGTGAATCGCGACGAGGAAATGGCGATCGCGCGGGGACGCGTGTACGCGATGCGGGGGTGATATTACACGCCCCTTCGACCGAAGTACGTTTTCCGCGGGCCATTGTGCGGTATCGATTACCGATGTCCGTCGTATTTAGTCGACTGAGGCCCGCAGTTTCCTCGGCAGGCTGGCGCGCTATTTTCTGTTCATTGCTCGTCTTATCGCGCGCTCAGCCTCTCTTTCTCTGTTTCTCTCTCTCTCTCTCTCTCTCTCTCTCTCTTTTTCTCTTCCGTTGAGACCGAGCAGGTTCAAATTG
>VBVQ01002132.1:0-27321 GCA_011636635.1 Tetramorium simillimum | reverse complement strand
AGTTAAAATTTATTTTTAATTTTATAAAATTTAATCAAATAATTGGATTTTTAATTAATTTATAAAATTACATGTATATATAAGCTATAAAATTATAAACATATGCATTGCCATAATTTATAGCAAAATTTTACTAATATCTTTAGAATATTACTACTCTACAGTTTTTTTTCTATGAAATTTCTTTGAAGATTGATTTTATATTTCTTTATTTTATTTTTATCTCATAATTAATATTAATATATTCTCAAGTGCGTGTAAGATTTAATTAAATTTATCAAAAGTAATGAGACATAATGATGCTAAAATGTACGAATCTATCGTTCGCGAAATTATGCCTTCAGATAATCGATGGTTATATACATATACTAATGAAAATAATCTGCGATTTTTTTCATTATTTTCTCTAAAGGATCAATTTTATTAGGTGTAAGAATTAACGCCATTACTTTATCATATTTACTTATTTACTATAATTAGCAACGTAAAATTTGCGGGGCACAAAAGAATGCGGCAATCAAAAGAGGAACGGAAATGCGTGTAGAGGGTGGCGTAACGTTTCATTTTGAACGAGGAGCATTCTCCACGGCCGGCTGGCTCATTCTAAACAGGCAATATTACCTATTGACTTTAGCTTGTAGGGCTGGTCGACGGATGACTAAACCGTATTCATCGGAATTTGTCTATACGCGGTTTTATCTTATATCAATTTTAATTCCAAGTTCGATTATCAGAATAACTAATATCGAAATATTAGAACAGAAATATTAGCATTATATAATTATAGATTCTTTTTTAAAGAAAAAAATAACACTACAGTGTCATAAATGCGATAATTAAAATTGATCAAAAACCGTTTAAAAAGCTGGAAGAAAATTAGAAAATGAAGAAAATCGAAATAATTTAATTTACAGAATTAATTTTTTTCTCTATCTTTTTTTCATTTTTAAAATACGCCTCTTTAAAATACGAGTTTCTTCGTCTCAGGTTATTCCTGTAGCTGTATATTTGAATTAAAGTCTTCTGGTTTTTAGTGAATGATTACTTTGGAAATTTTTGTCGAAGTATGATCTCGGCGCATGTTCATTTCGACAGCTGTCCAATTTGTCCCGCGTCTGGTGCATCTCCAGCATCTCGCACGACCTATTCAGCTTCGTATCGAGCATGGACGCTCGTAAAATTTCGAGCTCTGGCCGCGAGTACGTAGATTTCTTTGCGTTTTTGCTCATCCTATGATCTTATCTTCGCATCTGACTCCTTTTAATCTCTTAATGCATCTTTGCGGAGAAACATTCTCGGACTGCGGTCTTTATTTTTTTCGCATCACAAAATCTGATTTTTTGATGATTTTACGTGATTATAACGAGTTTTAAACTCTGGTATATTTATTTTACTTGACTGAATAAAACGTGTCTTTATCACGGTGATTATTTTTCAGTTTCTATTATGTAAATTTGTTCTGTTCGATTATTCGTTGCTCGGTAGATTTATTATTGCGATGGAAATGATATCATAACGTTTGTTTCCCTTGTAGAAAATATTTTCCTAAAATTGTAATAATAAAACCTACTGCCATTATAATATGTATATGTTAAAAACAATATTATCGCTTGTGTCTCATATCGTTATCGTAATTTTTAATAATATGGCATTCCAATAATGTAATGTTTGTCCGGTTTCAATTACATTTTATACAGTACATATTGTTATTCGCATAAAGTCGTGATTGTATATATGAAAGAAATACAAAGAGTTATTATGAAAATTAAAAAATTTATATATTTAAAAAATTTTTTATATTTAAAATTAGAACCGTGATAGCAACAATGTTTTAAAATTTAAAACCGATTTCAATATTTTAGTATTTGACAATGTATCTGATATATTACATTTGTAGTATTGCGAAATTTAGAATTTTTAATAATCCGTCTTAATGGAAAATGTATTAACCACATATTAAATGCTAATCGAATGATTTATTTCTCATTAGCGTGTTATTTAAAAAATGAAGTACACTAACAGTTCTTTTTCTTTATTGTATGTAATAACTTATGAACAGAACTATATATATTCTCGCATTTCCATAATGAAAAGTCAAATATCAATGGATCATCGGAGAGTACGTGGCACATCGGCGGTACGCCATCCGTCATACTATCGGTTTACCGGTGTGTATATTTTTTTACACGTTCTAATTATATCCGTCGCGCCCGACCCTATGTACGGTCAATCCGGATTTCGGTCGGTCGACGGGCGAAATAACTCGAATCATATTACACGTGCGTTAATATGCCGCGTAACGCACTGATCCATGCCGAAACGAGCAACGAATAATAAACGAACGGATCGGTAATGGAACGCTTGGATGCGAGACGCAAGACGAGTCGATTTTTTTTTCCAATAAATGAGTTATTTGCCATTCGGCGTTCGGTTTCCAATTCTCATCGCAAGATCTAGTCATGTCCGAGAGACCTCTTCTGCATGTCATTGAAGCATAGAATGTCGACATAGAATCACGTCGACCACCATCATTATCGCAAGAGATAATTTCACAATAATTAACAATGAGAATGTTAATATAATACTTTTAAAAAATTTAATAAAATCAACTTTTGAAAAATCAAGACACAAGGCGCTTTGAAATAAGTGTAAAAAGTTACCAATAGGCACAGTTTTATCAATAGATCGGATATAGTACAGTAATATCAATATATTTTATGATATCAATTTGAATTTTATTCATCAAAAGAATTAAATAAAAATTATTTCAATATTCATTTCTAACTTTGGTTTTAAAAATGTCAATTATTTTTAATCGCGATGTTTTTTTCTGGGACATGAAAATATTACAATACGAAACTTTATCCTTGCGAAATTCTATGATTTTCCCAAATAAAACTTAAGAAAGTGCATTTGCCTCTAGTTTAGGCGTTTAATTTGACTGGTTGATCTGCAGGAAGTTGCTATGAAGGCCCTAGCGATATATATTGGCCTCTTGCAAACTCGTGTCTCTTATATCTTCGATAATTATTCATTTTCCTGCGCGTAATTTGGTTTGATTTAATTGCAAACGATGGATCGTCCGTCGCGTTTGCAGAGGTTTGCCCGATTCTCCTCGCTGCTCTCTCTCTCTCTCTCTCTCTCTCTCTCTCTCTCTCTCTCTATCGGCAACGACCCTTCATGGATTTCCCAGACTGGTTCAATATAAACTGCAATTTAATTGCCGAGCCGGCCAATAAACCATGCTCTTCCTTCGTAATTTCGCGGCCGAGGACTGCTCATTGCAAAATCAAGGACGCACGATCAAATTCGGGAACGATCGCAATTAAGACATTTTTCCGTCTTATTTCTGCTTCTTTATCTCTTTGTTTTTATCGAAGATTGCGATCGTGTTTTTAACCGGTACATCTTTTTAATCCTCGATCCTTTTAATTCTCGATCCTTTATCCTCGATCTTTTTAATTCTCACCGCTCGCTTATTAAAGTCGCCAATTGCAATTAAATTTATTATTCATATACAATATAATTCATATACAACATACAATATAATTTAAATGTCAAATTTTGTATGGTACAATTATTTAAAAATTATATGTTTTTCTACATAGCAGATATTTCTCATAATAGATTCATTGCCCTTTGTAATTATCCACAAATTAAGAGTTATTGTTTACCGAAAATTATTTGTGTGCAATTTCGGCCGATTCTGTACATCACGTGCATTGCATGTGCTCAGTCGGCGACTAATTGGCAACGTGAAATTAACATGCTTTAAATTAAATTGATATTTTAAATGTTATTTTATCCGGTTGTTCGTATATTTCCTTCGTAATTGTTTAAGCCATGATATAAAGTAAGAGATATTCTTCGGAAGGATACTATCGCGATTTTCGGCGTTCCGTCATATATTATTTCGATATTGGTAGCGATTATCAACCGAAATTCGAAAACCTGCGAGCGAACGAACGAATACTACCCCGTTTATCCGGCGACGACGGTAATTACCGGGCTACGCGAGGCCGCCTCGCGCCATTAAATTAATCTGCCGCCATCGATATCGCCCGGCCGTGGCAAAATCCGTGGCCTTATGGCGATAAATACGCAGTTACGTCGACCGTCCAGTCCCGCTGTATTTTACTCCTGGCCCGCGATTTGTCACCTTTTATGCACCTTTTATGTCCCGACCTGTTTCTTAAACACTCGTTTCTATCGCGAGCCTTACCTATGTTACCGAGAATACGCGTTGCGTGTCCGCTGTATTGTACGCTGCACACTGCAGTAAACGCGTGCCTAGGAAGAACGGCGACACTTATAGCTACCTAGTAGACGTAGGCAGTGTCATGGGATATCGGGTGACGTTCGATCCAGCATCGTTGAGAAAGATTCCAGAGGGTGGTATTGTGTCGTAGGAAGAGATAGAAATCCAACTGGGATTGGAACTCGAGAGGAATTTCTTCGCTTGAAGTACCGTCGATCTTGCATCACTCGATATTGCATTAACATCTGGTACATGTGGTACGGCTATTAGAAAAATCTTTATTTATTATCTATTAGGAGAGTCTTTATTGCAATTTCTTCGTTAATTAATCCTCTACGAATTAGTCCATACGCAATATACGCACATCTGCAAATTCAAAATATCGTATATAGATTATAAATTTTACAGATTTATTATGATCTAGATGTTACGAAACGTCTATATTTGAGAAGAAACAAGCAGTTTTTTAAATTTCATTTGTTTAACAATATAGAGATATTTTTATTGAAAAAAATTTTCCAATATATATATTTCGAATTGACAAAGTTTATAATTTTTAAATAATTTTGGAATGCCTAATAATTGCATCAATTTTTTCGAGTGAAAGAAGCGTAATGAGAAAAAATAAAATTTACAAAATATTCAAATTGTAAAGAATTAAAAGAGAAAATCTGTTTATCTTGCTTACATCGATTATCTTTTTGGCTTAAAGATCAGAAAATATCCTGCAATTTCTCATTATTGCACATCGATAGCAATGAATCGAATGAATAAGAACAGATGAAACTCTCTCTTTAATAAATCCGTGTTTAAACAAAGGTTTTGCGTCCATCGGTCAATTGGGACTTTACAGTTAAGAAACGATCGCATTGAAAACCTGAGATGCATTTGCAATTCGCATGTTTAACAAAAAGATTACGTGATCTTTTTTTACTGTATGCGATTTCAATGAGAATTTTGTAACGAGAATTATTCATATCGTTAAACATTGTTTTCGCCTTGAAATGCGCGAGAAAAATTCGTTAAAATACTGTAGATGGAAAATTGATAGAAAAATATGAATTTATATATTTATGGAACACACATATTTCACATAAAATGACTATATTTCTAGGTTTGATATTTTGCTTCTGACATTTTGTATAATACTGTGATATTTTATCAAAATAATCCAAGTATATCATTTTATGATTTTAAAATGAAGCAATTGATCTTTTATTATTATGTAATATTTTCTTGTTTTAAAATAAAATTGATATTGTTTTTCAAAATCGACAGTATACATGCAGGAAGGGTATTGAGATTATTGATTTAAAAAATAGAATTTATAATAATATTAATAATTTAATATTGCATTACGTACGAGCTAATTGTTAACCTTAAACATTAAAAACAACGTGCTTATTGAATTTACGATGCAATATCAAATAATTATTTTGTATTTGACATTGATTTATTTGAAGTTGTTATTTATAATATTAAAACTATATTATTAATTATTTTCAAAGCTTTTCTTCAATTTGATTAAAATAAACGTATTCTCGCGCTGAAAGATTCTAAGCAAGATAAAGTCAAATCCGCACAGCATCTGGTACTCGGAATGTCCGCCGCATTACTCTTGAAAGCTCACGACTCTCTCAAGAGACGCACCTCGTGGCGCGGATGTATTCATCGCGTAATTAACGTCTCGTAATTATAGGTGCGCAACAGAGAAAGAGAGAGGAGGTAGGAAGAGAGAAAGGGAGAAAAAGAATAGTCGGAGTTCCATGCTCGCGCGAACGTGTTCTCGCTTTTCGATCGTGGGCACTAGGAGCTTTCACGAGGTCGCTCCGTATGAATAAGGAACTCTGAAGAGGGTGTTATGCGGGCATTATGACCCTTTTGACGTGATAGTCCAAGAGTCAGGGTTTACGAGCTGCTCATCGGTCGAAGCCTGGCTCGCTCTTAAAATTTTTGAGACAGTCAGCTCTTTTTCATTGTTTCTTTCTCATTCTCTCTCTCTCTCTCTCTCTCTCTCTCTCTCTCTCTCTTCCTCTCTTTTCTTTCCTTTTCACTTTCCTTTCCTCTTATTTCTCTCTTTCTTTTGAACATTTCTATTCGTATGCGTACATTTACATTCGTCTAATCAACAGCTGCTTAATCACATTTTGCAAACGATGCCACGAGGACGTCTTTAAGTCACCATCACGCCGAGAATCATCTGTGTTCGTGGGAAAACCGATAGAACGATTCTCCCTTCTGTATCTATCTCTCTTTCTCTCTCATTCGGGACACTACTTCGGCATTGACGAATCGAGGTGGTTGACCTCCCAGTTCTTTAAGAGACGCGCCAACCTCTCTCCACCTGACGCCCGGCAATGAAGCTGTACGGCGATTCTTCACCGCCGAAGATAGGTCGGCCCGCGAGCGCGCTCAGGTGTCAATGGGATTAATGTTGCTCGATTAATGGCACGGTTCGCTATAGGTGGTATGGAGGAGCCGGGCTCGCTTGATAGCGAAGTGTTAGCCGTAAATATAGTCTTTCTCGCTCTCGGATAATTTTCGCGAAGCTCGTTTAGCTTTATCAAGGTAGAAATGTCTTCATTCGGTCGGTAAGCGAGAGAAACATTGGGAATTTCGATCTATCACTTGATAGCTATTGGCCATCTTTCTAAATCATCGTTGTCGATCGATTCTTCGACTCGATCGATTAGGATAATACTGCAATGAAACGATGGCACAGAACTACAGCGTGAACAGGAGGGTAGAGAAACAATAATAGTTCATCGCGCGCACAGTACGTTAACGCGAATAATGCGGAAAGTTAGCTTCGACTGATCGACACCGACATATACGATGCTTCTTCCCCTCACCTCCGGCTTTGCGGTCAGACGGGCGAACGGAAGTTATGCGTTTGGATCGCTTCGCGTAACGTGCGGCAAACTACAACGAACTGTTGCGAGCGATGAGGGAATCATTAGTCAGGTCGATAGGTCCTTCGCTGAGTCATAAAGATAGTGCAACCTCCACTATCTCATCGTCCATTTTCACAGTTGTTCGTTATCATTGCTTCCAACTGTCTAACAACGATAGAAATAATTTTGCTTCTGCAATATGATGAAGAAACTGTTTATAACTTTATAATATATATGTTGAAGTTATAGAATTTATTATTTTTCTTGATAGTACAAAGACTATAAAGTAAGAATTTGAATATAAAATTAATCAAACTTATGCTCCGTTATAATCGTACATATCTTTGAAAACGTGATTACAGGTAATAGATTCGGATAAGTAATAATAAAATTAAATGATAAGCTTTTTTCAATTATATAAATAATTTAATAAATTAAAAACTTTTTCCATTTAAATGTGAATGTGTAATTTTTAATGAACAGAATATATTTTCTGGAGTCGCAGTCGGTGTTTCGGTCATTGAAAGTTTGAATCACTCGCCATTCATCAAACTTGTACAAAGCTTAATGAAGCGAAGTACAATGGCATAGCAGAAACTATGTTATTATCACTTGTTGGATTACTTTTATTGTTTCCATTTTTTTCAATATTCGGAGCTTTTATGTAGTCCGGCATGAATTCGGTTTTTACGATGCATAAATCTATGCAAAATTTTATGTTGCCTCATTTAGCTGCACTTTTATTATTGCGACATTGTTGATTAAAGTGATCCTCTTAATTGCGCTTTTATACTGCGTAGAATATCATCGATCATTGGTTCGTGATAAATAAAATATCAGCAGCGCGATCGCGCGAAATCCCAATATTAAAGCCTGCTATCAAAATCTCTGCCCGACGCAAATCGCATTCGATATGAATCTTCGAGGATTAATTCATTAATCTCTAGTATTAATTTGCGAATTCCACGTTTACGTCGACATAGTTTAATTTTTTGCTATCTGGCTACATTCCTCTTCCGGGTTCTGACTGCGTTCGCTCTTTCTTTTTCCCCCCGGTTCATTAATTACGACGAATTCCTGTCGCTTAACAAAACACTTTTTACTTTTGTCAGACTCCGGGTACGCACCGAATAGGCACGAGTTACCATTCGGTTGTGAAATTGGTCACGTGGCTGGAAATGTTTTGTGTGCATGTAGCTAAGGGAGGGAGGGAGGAAGGGAGAGAAAGAAAGAAAAAGAAGGAACTGGCCCCCAACAGGGGGATGCGCCATTTCGATCGAACTCGATTTGTTACGTAAGCGAGTATGCCTGGTATTCCGCGAGAAAATCGCGTTTATCACACCGTGAAAACCCTTGTCACGTGCAGGCGCGGAAGACGTACCTAAGTTCGTAACTGTAACGTTCCTATTGCAATCCGCGCACTATCTGCACGTATTTCAATTTCGTTTATGATCCCGTCGTGCCCGAGCACAATAAGTGCAATGTTGCTCATTTAAAGCGTTCCCAGGATAATACAGTTTAATGTATCATCTTACATGATTAAAGTTGTAAAGTCGAACAATTTCTGCAAAGTTGATATCTCATTTTCAGAATTCTAATATAATTAATAGGAATCCCATTTTTCTTTCAAAGAGAGTTCCAGATTTTTTAATACATTTAAAAAAGAATTTAATAAATAAATATAAAAAATATGAATCATGAGAGATACTAATTTAAGTTATGATTTCCTTTTGTGAAAACTGGTAGTTTTTATTAAAATCAAATTCAATCAATTTCAATCAAAATCGATTTCAGAGAGAGATATAAGTAGATAGAGGAAGAGGGGGGGGGGGAGAGAGAACATACTTTAAATATAATTTATTATTTAATTTAAAATGTTGGAAGTTAAAAAAACATACAGGTAACTTAAGGAAAGAGGACTATCATCACATATATCGACCGTCTGTCGTATCAATCCGTGGTCTCTCACAGGAGTGAAATCAAGCATGTGACAGGACCATCTTGCGTTAGACACATAACGTAATTACGGCCCTGTCAGACGTAATCGCGTAATTGCATTGATAGAACGGCGAACGCGAAAAAAAAATGTTCCAAACAGTCTCGCGATTCTGTTCGCGATCTCCGACGTGTATCGATCCTCGGCGAGGTGGCCGACACGGTTACTTCCGGTCGACGGCCAGATTTCACGGCGAATTAAAAATTTCGCATCCTGCTGGGGCGTGTTCACCGGCCGATGAATAAAACATCGTTCTGCGTGGTTAGCCTGATTATTTACACAGGTACACGATGAGCAGCTGCGTGAATCGAAATCAATGTAGCCGCGGCTAAATATCGACTGTTTAATACACGGCGAGGCATGTCTTTACGAACGTGGTGTGATTTTTAATGTTGCTATTGCGATAAATGAAATCACTGCTCGCGGCAAATATATTTCGCAATCGAGATAGCGGATTCTTTACACGGAATCGTCGCATAATTTGAAAAGTCGATGCTTGCGCGATATAGACATATTCCAGATAGTAAAATTCACTTGGACGTAATTAAGCGCTGTTCGCTATACGGGTTCTCTTCCGCCTGCTTGATCTCAATGATTAAAAGCCGCGTAGTCGGTGATAGGTTTATACCTGGGCTCGATGATTCGCTAAAAAGGAAGGGATCAGACGTCGATGATGGAGAGATGCAGTGAGAAAAGTTGGTTAATGAGACTCCTCGTAAATTGCTACAGGATTGATAGGTAGAAATCAAGCTCTCATGTAGGATGCGCATCTCGATATCAGTGATTATCTGGACAGATAATTGAGAGGATTATTGCTGATCCAATTATATTCTCTTAATGTCTGATAGTGTATCTTGATATACATATATATATATATAATATATGAAATGCATGCTTTTTGAACTTAAAAAGCCTTGAATGAATAATTAATAATATGTACAATAATTTGTTTCATTTTTATGAGTCATACATATTTGTCACGTATTTCGTATAATTAAAATTTACTAATTATAATATAAAAATTATTTGTGAATTTTCATTATAATTACGTATATATTTACAAGTCTCTGTGTTCAAGGCCTCTTTGAACAAAATTTATAATTATGTTAGAATTTTCATATTTTTAAATATTAAAATAGTTGGAATATCTCTATTATAATTTGATAATAATTTCGCAAAATTCTACAGTCAAATGTCAATATCTCTTAATAAAGCGGGCATATTTCTAGAGGAATTTTTTAAATTCTTTCGAGATTTTAATTTCTATTTTAAGATAGGAAGTTTAATTCTGAAAACGCTGCATAAACTAATTACAAATTGTATCTCGTATTATTTTTAAAAAGTGTAAAGTAAATAATGGCAATTATCCTAGAGAAATATTCAAGCAACGGTCGTCAGTGGCCAAGGTTATGAGTACTCCTGGTCCAAGGACGATCGCTTTTAATGCATTACGGGGCGGACGGTCAGGGTGCCTATCGAGGCGAGGGTCGATCAGTTCCCCATACGAATTGCATTTGCACGCGTTAGACAGCCACGTGGCTCGGTGCCTATCGAGGCGAGGGTCGATCAGTTCCCCATACGAATTGCATTTGCACGCGTTAGACAGCCACGTGGCTCGATTCCTGAGGGATTCTCCCGCGCATAAGCGAGCGAACTATAAAATCGTACTGAGAATCATCCAGCGCGAGTGGAAAATAGCGTATGTACGTGTAGAAAAGATCTTCGTCCGTGCGAACTTAGCCTCGAAGTGGATTAAAGGACCGAACGCCGATTTTGTTCCGCTCGTTAATTCTCACCTAATGCGATCGACGTAACGTAACGTGTTCCCGAGAGCGAGAACGTCGTCTATTTCGTATCGACGAAACAGTTACTTTGTTATCGCACGTAGTCGCATTATCTCGGATTTACTTGGCGGCAAGGAAAAGCACGATCCAATTAGAACCGTGCCGTTATTACCATAAAACATTTTAGTCGTAACTCGGACAAACCGATTCATTATGTTGTGCAACATTTCCCAGGTTTATCCCACAGAGATTTAATGCAATATATAGATAACTATTCCAATTTAATCAATTATTCTATAATATAAAATAATAAAATAGTTAAACGACTCAAATAAATCTTTTCTGTATAAATATTCAATACTTATTAATGCATGTTTACTGACGTTTACACAGATAGGTACATTGCTCCGTTTAATTGTTATAATATAGGATAACAGCAATAGAATAAGTAGAGTAAGTCTTTTTACAATAAATACAAATGGCTAAATATTCGATGCTCCTTGATTTTGTTTGTCGATATTGATTTACATGAAAGTAGGTAACATCCTTTCATCAAATGTCGCATAAAATATCCTCCTCCTACTCTTGATATCGCAGACAATTATGTAATTGGTTCTTTAAGGTTTATTCACGTTTACCGCTCGCGGGCAATATCACTCCGATTCCAACCGTGGAACAAAAGCGAGGATTCGATTATCCGATTGGCAAGAGTAATTACGCAGTAAGGTAAATGCACTTTGGAGTAACTTGCTATATTTTTTATTGTGAATGCGACACTAGCTACATAGAATGTCTCGAATTTTTCGCGGTTTTTTATTACATGTTGATCTTTTTTAAGAAAAATATCGAAATAGTTCTTAAATTTTAGATCATAGATTTATCACAGATCTTGTAAAGATTTTTACAAAAATAGCTTTAAAGAGAGGTGCTATATTCTTTATCTAATTATGTACAGATTTTACTTAAACAAATTTTTAATTTAGGAATGAATAATAAAATATTAAAATAAAAAAAAACTAATTTCAATTTTAATTAAACAAGCTCGAATTTTCGAAAAATCTCGTGAGCTTAAATTTGCTGGAAAAGAGGAAATTTCTGTGTACCAAAACAAGTGTGGCAATACTAAGTATATAGACACGCTTTTATTCGCTGCTTCCGTTAATAATGTAGTTGAAATGTCAGCAATTTGAGACCCTCACTAATGCGCCTGTAGACTGCACAAACCATCTACGACGTGACTACGCATATCGTCGACTGCGGTATTAAATATTTACTTGCTCAGTACCGAGCATCTTCTTGAATCCTCCTGGATCCTCTCGGATTCTCTCAGACAGTTATGTCTATTCTGGATATTGCCACCTAGGGACGATGTTAACTTCGAATGCCGTACGTTCGAGATATTCTATCTCCGACATCTCTCTGAACGATATACGCGCGCGTGCGATGTATTAATAATGACTAATATTGTACATGAGAGAAGAAATAAAAAATTAGTTTACTATCAACTATTTACAATAATATTAATAATTTATTATTAATTATATTAAATAAAGAATGCAATGTTAAAGCTCGAAATGTATAGTGTAATATATAGAAAAAAATATTGGTAGAGAAAGCGTTGTGAGAGAAAGCAAAAACTGTGAAATAGAATATTATTTAAATATTAACTTTATTAGTAGATATAATTTGCAGGTAAATTATGCAGAAACCATATTTTCATATATGTAATATTACGAGACAGTTTGCAGAAAAATATCGTCTTAAGTATAAAACGTTACATTCGCATGGAACGAAGATCTTGCAATTATTTTATCTCGCTATTCTTGACATAGATGATATCGAATTATGCATAATCATAATGCTGCACTTCCGTTGGTAACTTTCGCCGAGGACTGCAATTCGCGAATCCGCCCGCGGATAGCATAGAGAGAGTAATAAAAGTAATGAGAAAGAACGCGCAGCGCGGAGATAGATTCAGTAATGTGTACTGGTGAATTTTATTTTCTATTGCTCGAGAAATAAATAAAGTCCTAGTCAAGAATAAAATTGAACGGTTGGACCAAGTTACGGTCTTTACACTCGCAATTGTCTGCATTATTTTCAAAGAAAACATCTGACTTTGCTAATCATCTCAGCACTTTTCTTTTCATAAATTTTCTGTTGAAAACATTAACTTCTCGTTTCCAGATTTTCATTCGTATGAAAAAATGCTCCTGCAACTCTTTATACATTATACTTTACACTTTACAGTTTGTCATTGCAATATTTTGAAAACTAAGCCGTATATTTTACAATCTTATATAACTTTATTATTACACACAATTTGAATGTTACTTTTCTTGCAAATTTCTTTTATTGTTATACATAGAAATATTTTAAAAAATTTTAAATGCTTACGACATGATATTTAAATGATTTTATAAATTCAAATCAAATATATTATAAGAGAATTATTTTCTCGAACGAAACTTTGAATTTCAGCTTTACGCTGAAACGATTTGACCATAAAACTGTGAAAGAGGTTGAGATAAAAATCAAAAACGTAAAGAAACTGCTAGTCCAAAATCTAGTAAAGCAAAACGGTCTTGTAAACGTGCGTCTATTTTATGTGAAACAGTTTGTACGTAAACCATCGATATCCGCTTTACGACCACTCAGGCGATCTGAATTCGCATTTTATTGCTCTCTAATACTACGAGCGCGGAGAATTTACTTTCCCCCTTTTCTCGTTTGGCTTTATCTTCTTCCGCGGATCTTTCGTCGATGTCGACGAGAGAAAACAGTCGGATATATACATTAAGCTGCCGTGGCTTTTATCATACCTCCTTTCGCGGGCCGATCTTGAATCCCTCCGAAATCGATCTTTCACGATTGTACTCCAGACGACAGACTTCCGACTTATCGTTGCGCGACAACATTGGTGTACGTTACGATACACCAGCTATCTTTAATTCCGATGTATGCGATATACAGACACGAATAAAGAGAATGAAGTACAGTAAGAGAGATGCTGGAGTTAGAGCACTAGTGATTAGGCCGAGAGTTCTTTCCGGTCTTCCGAGCTTGGCTCAATTGGCCTCTGCCGTCGCTTTGATAGACTCGTTATAATTGAAGAAGCACAAGAGGGGCTACATTGTTACGGTAGTTACCATCGTAGTTACTACTGTCTAGATGTCACGGGTATTATATTTTATTTTGACATGTTCGTAATACAATAATGTTAGAATATCTTAAATATTGTTAAAGCAATTAACTAATTCTTAATCATTAAGATAAATGTTAAGTTTGTTAATTTATATTAAATTAATTAAAAAGATTTATTAGTTTCCTATAATTGACGTAAATCACATTAATTAATTTACTATTTTAAACAAGTAATGTTAATATTTTAAATTACATAAAATCTCGATGGATTTTTCAGTAAAAAAATAATTTACAATGTCTCGCGGTATTTTTCCTAGACTTTGTTTAGAGATGCTACACAGTTTTTTTATTAGTTCCATACTAAACCGTAATTAACGTTCAGCTTAAACCGTAGACAATAAATTTGCGGCTTCAGCGTCGTGGCAAGTAGAAGGAATAGTCTGAAGATCTTTCTCTCTCTCTCTGTCTCTCTTTCTCTCTCTCTCTCATTCATGGCGATTCTCTCAATAGGACGTTGAAAGCTCTTCGGGTACCTTGCGAACCAATATAAAGCGATATATATCCGTTTTCCCAGAGAAAACCAACCTAGTCAGAAGGACCTACCTTATTGAAAGTGGAGAACATCGTAGTAGGGGAAAAAGGGGGTAGAAATTGGTAGGAGAGGATTTATTGAAACCACGTACACACAGTACTGTTTCCATATAGCATCTATCGTCACTCGACACCGGCGAATCGTCGACTTTTGAATCTCTGACACTCGAATATTCATACGCTACACGCATATGCGTGCATATGCACATACGTGCCTCATTGATTTGTTTAATAAATAGCACGATATCGGTATTTATATTGCGAGCGATATAACGCGATTTGCGATACGAGATAGCGAGGTGGTAGGTAGTGATAGACGAAACCCGATCGGATTTATTGGAATATTTGCGTTACACTTTTGATCAGCAGTAACAATCTCCCTTGCACGTCAATTCTGCTGTCGCGCTTTGAAGAAGCTCTGAAGCGCGATACCAGACAAAACTCTTTAGATTCAACAGGATTTTCCGATATGTGTGTTTAGAGGATGCAATTTAGGAACGGGGTGCTTTGATCGTGGAAATCACTTTTTATTCATTTATATTGTATGCTAGAGCTATACAATTCCTTTGAGAAATGCCATTCTATTCAAATTGGAATGCGTGTACGCTTTTATTGCAATATAAATACTTTGTATTACAAATAGACGTTAAAATTGTTATCATAATAGTATTTTTATATCGCTGCGAGTTTTGTATCAGAGACAAGTAATATTTTTTCATATCAAAGTTCACGACGACCATTGTTTAATATTTATGAAAATATGAGGATAATTTCTAATTTATTAATTGTTCTCTTATTGCATTGGTTATTTTTATTTTTGAGAATAGCAAAATTTCTCACCTATAAGCTTTTGTTCAATATAATATCGTAGGTCTTTTACTACAGACGCATAGTGAGAGTTTTACTCCCTTAATATTATCCTCGTGCATTTCTGGTTGTCGAAGGAATTTCCATTAGTGGAAGCACGAAATATTCTTGTATCGCCCGCGCGCGCTTTCGTCGACGTGAGCTTCTCGTTTCCACGGCAGATCTTCGATACCATTGGATACGTGTAATCTTCGACAGTGGGCATTACCTCTGGAGTAGTAAGCGAAACGTGATAGTAAAGTAACGGAGCGTAGTTGTGTGAGATCGTAAGGAACTTGTCAGCAAATCGGTTTTCCGATGTCGTTTCGCTGTGAACTTCCCAGTTTGGGACCTCTTCCCATTACGAACCTACAAATGCAGCAATGATATTTGAAATCGAAATAGAGCACATTTTAAATTATAGTAAATTAACAAAGAATAATTTTAAATATTTTAAAATAATTTAAAAAAAATAAAGTAGTATATAATTTTGTAAAAATTGTATTTAACTTTATACTTTTTTTTATATTGAGTCAGTTCAGCCAAACGAATATAAACTAAATAATATAGGTGTGTAGCCAACAATTTCGAGTTATCGTGAATAAGTAAATGAAAAAACGAAAACATTCTTTCTCATTCTCTCTCTCTCTTTCTTTCTCTCTCTCGTATTGATGGCACTGTTCACACGACATCCCATTCCGTCGTCATCGTTCCGCTTTGCAAGATTTGGGGAATTGTGCAACCGACAGCGCGTAAACGCCTAACACCACAATACGCGAAATTTGCATTCGCGCGCGCGACCGTCGCGTCGTTTTGCGCGATCGTCGGGAATTACGGTGTGTGCCGTGTGCGACAGCCGGAGAACATTCCCAATAAGATACGAGCAATAAAAGACTTTGCGTTCGTGGCGCGGCGGAACTCGCGTTTGTCCATTCGTCCGTTCGTTCGCAGGTTCGCACGCGCGTTTCCATGTGGAGTGGATATACCAAGTGGAGGAAAAGCAAGAAACATATGAGTGAGAGAGAAAAAGAAGATGAAAGAGAGGACTAAAGGGGGAGAGACGTCGTCGTTTGGGGATTTATGCCGATCGATGCTCGACCGTTAATCGGCCAATAAGAGAGGGGGCCTCATGTACAGCTCGCGGGACAAAGCCAGCCATTATTTTTCAAACGTGCGTCGTTCGATCGACGCCTTGTATTTCGCATACTTTATTACACGGTATTACCCAGGCCCATCTTCTCTCCGAACCCCTCCACCCTCATTCCGGGCCCCGTGGGCGAGTCTTTACGAGTTAACCGAGCTCGGCGGGCGCGAGAAGAAGATACGAAGGAGACGAGGAGAAAGGAAAAAAAGAGCAGGATGAGCGAAAATTCCAGAGAAATCAGAAAGAATAATGGAGAAGGGAAAAGAGCCTTGAGAAGATGAAAGGAGAAAAGTACAGGGACATCTTAGCTATGCAGATTTAATAAGTTTTAAAGTGTTGTCGTTTATATATACCTACGTTCATTTTGAATTTCGCATTTTGTTCCCTAGACTCATTTTCTCTAAGTTATCTATAAAGTCTGACCACATGAATATTATTTATTTTAAATTGTGTTAAGGATACCTGTGAAATTCGATTCTTAAGTCTTTCTTAAAGCTTTTCCCGCATATAATAAACTTTTATTCTTCCTTTGTTAAAGATCCAGATTTCGTTAATCTGGAATTTCTAGATTTCTCCATCTCTTAAAGTTGATTTTAAAAAACGCAAAATTGGGAGGGTAAAAAAACGCGTCGCGGAGAAGATGAAAAATCTGTCGAACTAACGTTCATTGGAAAATTGCGACTAGCCGTCTTCGGAACAAGATGATTAATGCTTGTAAGGTTAGACGGCGCGGCGTGCGTATGTATTTGCATCCCCGGTGGAGTGCATCGTCGCTGCCGGAAGTTTTCGGCAAAGTTTCCTTGCGTCGGGCAACTTTTCTCTTCTCTTCGGAGTCGAGTCGTTGGAGCTTATCATGCGGAAAAGGACGGCGTTCGTATCAGGGAGCCGAGGGACCACTCAGCGCGGGATATCTGTCGAATGTTTTCGCCCGTGAACGTGTTTGATAACTTGCAAGAATTTTCGCGTGTTACATCGATAGGGCTTACGTTGGTTGACACGTAAATATGTTGCAAAATTTCATTTATTCTGTATCTCGATCGATTATTTAATGCATCATACAAAGTTATCGATTAAATTAGTTCAAGTAATTGTAATCTATTAATTTTTAGAGATCGACATTTTTAAATTGTAAAATAAGGGTAACAATTTTATATTACTATATTTTAATTATTAAAAGAAATAATTAGAGGAAACTTATAAAACTGTGCAGAATGACTAGTCATAAATTAATAGAAGCAAGATAATTAATATTCGAATTCGGTGTCACCGCGTATGCAAGAACGTAGCATTTCTAATTAGACATATTGATTTCTAATTAGACATATTAGGTTTCTTTATTTCCCATAAAATGCGGACTACCATCCACTCGACTTACGAAACGACGGTCGTAATTCGCGCTCGAGTCGGATTACGACGCGAATGAAAGGTTTATCCCCGGTATTCGTGCTACCTGCATTCGGAGCAGGACGGGCAGGGATGAGCACCGCTGTTTAAATGGCACGATTATCTGTCTCGTGCTTTATTTGCCGCTCTTTGCTCTCGTTGCACTTCGCTCTCAGTACAGTGCCACCGACTTTTTCTCCCCCCTTGCGCCGCGCTCTTTCGCCATCGACCGTCGCATTGACTCGAGTGGGTTTTTGCATGGTACGCGAGAGAGGTCGGCGGACTTGCGCGACTCAGCTGCGGGTCCTTAAAAACGGATCCATTAAAGTTTTTCCGGCGCTTTTCCCGGCCGTTATTGCCGGTGATGGTTGTGCGCCGCGCGGCATGATTCGGATTTGCATTCACGTATGTGGCACATGAGAATTGCCTGGCCGCTATCCGCCGTCGTCGCTTGTCCGTCCATTTTCGCGAAGGAAATTCTCGAGGGAACTGTTACATTTTTGCGCGGGGGTTTTTCATCAACATACGCTGCCGTATTCGCACCTTTGTCTTCGCCGCCAATAACGGTTGCAAATGCGAATAATACGGAACATCGGGATGAGTTAGATTTTCACCGTTAACCGTGTGAGAGCATGCTCGCGGCCGTTCGTTCGTGGGAAACACGCGAGGAACGTAAATCTCTCGAAAATAAGGAAAAGTCGAAATACTGCATAATGATACAAATTAGCATTTTTTATTACGTGAATATTAAAAATGTGTAAAATAGAGTATTGTGGCGAGGAGTATTGGTGAACATTAGCTTCCATAATTTAACATAGCTACACTTGATGTAGCACTTAAATGACAAAATTATTAGAATAATGTTTCGAACTAAATTACAATCTTTTTCTATTTACATTTTGTGTCTAATAGGTTTATCATTTTAATGTATTACAATTTTTTATGAAACATTACTTAAAAATTTGTTTTATTCTAAAATATTTCGAAATGCTACAAAATTATGAGTGTGTATGCACGACATCAAATATGCAAATGTAATTTCGTCAACATACTCAGACACGTTAGTCATTTAAACGTAAATGTTTTACAAGCAATCTTTTTAACAAACTTGCGTTTACATTAATTTAAGCTACGCCGTAAGTAATGTGTGCGTTACTCGGACAGAATTACGTAAAAAAGTGAGGCTTTAAAAGTGGTTCTTTACGGGGACTTCTCTTTCATAAATACACAGTATGTTACCATGAAATGAATACTAACCGTGACGGTTGCGCGCGGACTGCATAGAAATATCCATTTGGGAACGTTCCACTAGACATTCAATTTATCTACCTGCATCTATTCAGCCGTACGATTTAAATTTCGCGAATCTGACTTACATTTATGCTCTTACGAAAAGCTTCCGACAATATTTCCACGAAAACACATCTATGTTATAGGCAGTCTGCACGACATGTACCAGCTGTCTCGAAAGTTCTCCGAAACATTGTTTGTCAAAGTGAAGTGGAAATTGACTTTTTGTTGTGATTCCAGAAAATCTTGAATTGTTAGCTACCAAAAATTAATCAACTTTGGCCAAATAATATAAAAATCTTCACATAACTATCTGATGACATTATTTGGAAATTAATAGAAAAATTTTTTTATTTAGGTCGATTAGGTCCATTTATTGTCTACCATATAATTATCTATAATTATTTATGTCATTGAACAAAAACTTTGGAACATAATTTAACAAAATTATAATACACATTAATATATATAACATAAAAAACATTAATGAAATTTTTGATCGAAAAACATTCCTTTCAAGTGAAACTTTGCACGAGAAAATTCATCATTGAGAGAGAACGTGCGACTCCAGGACACCGTGTACATAACGTATCGATAAAAATGTGAATATGTTTACTCCACGATCATGTACATAGCATATATACACGTATATATACTTCTTTCTTGGAGTTTCGCGGAATGTGCTTGAGACTTATGCGAGCGAGTAGGCGCGTGGTGTCGGCTCGAACGTGGTACCTCGAGAATTTCGAGTGAGTCAGAGTGAAAAGTTTTTAGGTACGGTCGCTTCTGGTAAATTCGCGGCATGCAGTGAATCAAGCTAACCCGATGCTACCGGCGCAGTGTCTCCTTCCGCCCTTTCGCGCCTCCTTTTCCTACCTTTTCCATAGGTGACGCAGCGAGGTCCCTCCTAATTTAACATTCTGCACCTCCGGGTCCGCCAAATCCGATTTGGCCGCGACGCTAGATAAACTCACTCGCGCACTGTTAGAGTGAACTGGCAGAATTGTTTCGATTGTTAGGAACGACGCTGAGAGAAAAGTAAAGTTTTATCGTATCAGAAAAAAAAAACTAAACACACACTTTCCTAATCAAAGTAAACAATAAAAAAAGTAGGGACCTATGTGATAGGGGGAGAGTAAGGAGAAAATATATATTTACACACACATTTCTCATATATATCACACACACACACACACACACATATATATAAAGAGATTCGATATTGTACAATTCGTGCAATATGTAGTGATTATTTAGTACTGTCAATACGCGAAACCAATGCCATTACATAACAGCTAAAACGTATATATTATAAAAAGCAGAAGAAACATTTCCAGAGATAATTGTGCAAGCAATATCGAAGTGGTAGTTAAATTGAGAACTCGAATGTAAGGATATGCGCTCGCAGGGAAGGCGCATTCCCTTTCCAACTCATAGGTGAGCCATTTTCCGATATTTGCCCTCTAATAATACCACCGCATCCGATTTCCAATTTCCGATGCAGTGCTGCGGGAGGCACTGGAGATACGCGCGTCGTAGGCGGAGAAGATGAATGGCTCCATCTTCGGCGAGCACGAGAGTAGAAAATCTGTGAACGATGCTTTAAAAGCGGACGCGGTTATGTGGCGAGATAGGAAAATATGCAGCGGAAGAATTAAAATTATTGGAGATGATGTTTAGCATTCATGCGTTTATATCGTACTGTGACCGTGTTTTAATTAAAATAATTGCCACAAGTGACTCACATCCATTCGATCAATCACGTTTAATGAAGAAAATGTTTCAACAGATAAAAAGGAATCCTTTGCTGTCTTCTTTAGATTTGATTTTTCAAATGATCTGCAATTTTTTTACATAATTAATTATGTAATTAATTATGCCTAATATGTTATTAATAATGATGATGTAAGAATACATACGCACACTCATTTGTAACTTCTCTTTTCTTTGTTTCCATTTGATTCGCTTAAGAAGCAATGGTAAACCGAGATCCGCTAAAGTGTATTTGTATGCTCTTGGCTAAAGCAACATACTGAAAAGCTTAGCAATCCTCTCTTAGCTGTTCGATGGATTCAACGGTGTGTCAAGCGGAAACCTCACCATACGCAACTACTACAGTTAAACTCATACTTTACTTACAATGTACATAAACATTGAATTTGTGTTAGCTTTCTCTTTCTCTCTCTCTCTCTCTTTCTTCTCAAATTCAAAATTTATTAATATGCAAAATATTTAAATATAAAAAAGATATTTACATATCACATATGGACATACATATGTTATTTTTAATAAATTTGTTATTTATATTCAGGTTTTTTCTTTCTTTTTATAATGAAAAAAAAAATTCCGCTGACTTTTGCTAAAAAGAAGCAGATCTTAAAATGCAGAGGATTTCTCAGAAAACTCGGTATGGTGATTTAGCCGATGGAGGCGCAGCAGTAGTTTCTTGGCTTGCCTTAGACGCGATCTTTCCATCAGAAATTATTGCTTTGAGACCCACGAAGAAACTTCCTGGCCCCTGAAGTTGGTGTAGGTCGTCTAGACGCGTCGCAGACGCGTTCTATAGCAAGGAGAGAATTAGGGTAAGAGGAGCGAGGGTAAAATTCTTCAACGTCGCGTAGGGGAAATTCTTCGTCCCTCTCTTCGGATAATTTGCAAAATAACCAAAGTATAATTTTAATAAGTTTTTTGCTACACGTCAAGCGAAATTAAAAGCAAAATTGGAAGAATTTTAAATTGAATGATTGGATATCATTCTATAAATTAAGCTCAATTAGTAGTCCTCTAGTTTTAAATGATTAAAAATGAAGCTTCCGTTTAATCGGCAGTTTTATCTTAACAAGTCAATGAAAAGTTGTTAGAGTCAATTTAACTTTAATGAGATTTCCATTTGAAGGATCTTCAATCTTGAAAATTGAGTCTTTCGATTTTTTCCTTCGGGATATTATATCAGAGTGAAGAGTCGTTTATCGACATGTATGATGACAAATGAGGCCGATGTCCCATCGACGGACAGATGGCCATTAGTGCTGACAAGAGAAATCTGACGGATGACTTAAGGTTCAGAAGAGCCGAGTCCGAAGAGTTTAAAACTGAAAGCATTCTTCGCGAGTATTGACAAGGGTAACCGACTGCCATTACGTCCTCCGGAGGACCTGATCCCTTTCTACTCTTCGACCTTGCTATTCGGTTGAAAGCATTCTCATGGATTATTCACTACGATACGAGTGTCGCCTCGCTGAATGAAATATTTTAGCATAATTTCTATTCTCGAGAAGTTTAGCACTACGCGAGTCACACTTTCTTGAAACACACAAAGTATTATAATGTAGGTACTGGGAATAGAGTAACATGTTAATGAACATTGAATTTTTTGCTTAATTTACACATGACATATTTCTACTGCGTACAAATTTAAAGTAAAAATGCGCAATTGCCAGGTTAAATGAAAAAGAATTGAAAATAAGTCCTGTCTTGCAAGTAAAGCCGCGCTTTAAACATTAAATCCTAAATGCGACGGAAATGCAGGCTACGTGGTATTTTATTTCTGCTGTTTTCAAGTTGCCAGATGGCATTCGTTTTTCTCATCTCACGGTATGAAAATATTCGCATGACACGCGTGCTTCGTAACAGTCAAAAGATGAAACGTATGCCGTGTATATTTCAATGACAACTTGCGTGTGTGTGCATCTCACACAGATAGGAATAAATCCCATTCGGCGGGAGGTTTGCTCCTGTATGACCGACGCTTTTCACGGGCAGGAAATCCCGAGCAAATCCAAACAAACCCGAGGAGGACCGACGCTCGCTCGCCACCTACGATTTCGAAAGGGACGGCGTTTTATTTATAGGAACTTTCGCCGCGGCACATGGCGGAATCACGCGTGTTTCCGTGTGCGTGAGCTGCACGCTCGCGGATAAATTATTTGGATAAGTCGGCATGGCTTTCTATGCGCGTTATGACGATTCTTCGAAGCGCGATACTGCCCTTTTAAATCGGAGGACGAAGGGTGACGAACGTGCTTCCGTAATATCATTAAAAAATTTATCCTGTTGCCCATAATTATTTATACGAGTCAGCTCCGATGGTATTTCCTTCGATAGAAGCTATAGAAGTATTCATAAAGATATATATTTTAGGAAAGTATATGGTAGGCGCTGATTTCTTTTCGAAAAATTAGAAAATTTAAGAAAGCTATTTTTGTAGTTAGTTTTTCAAATGAAAGTACAAGAATATATTATAAATGTACATTGAAATAATATACATAATAATATTAAAGTAAGACTTTTTTCGTAAAAAAATTCACTTAGGATAAATTCCTTAGAATATTCGTAAAATAAATTTTTTTTTTCAAATATATATAAAAAAATTCTTTCAAATTCTTTTGTCAAATTAATTTAAGATAAACATGTCTTGTATGAATATGTATGAATATTGGCGATGAATATGTCTATGCATTGTCTTTTTACACATAAATCGGATTGTTTTACTATTTAATTGTCGTAAAAATAAAACTAAATAAAACAATGCGGTGAGTAGCGCTCTAATGGACAAATCTTTCTCGAACGAGTCTTGTAACGTGCCTATAAATATTCAGTTCTACGTAAGCTGCTTTGAGCGAACAGCTTTTCTTCGATATTGTATAAGTAGTACCATTTTATAACACAACTTATAATATTATACCATCGCGATTTAGATTCTTTTTTTTTTAATATAATATGTTTATTTCTTGTTAAAACGTTAAAATAAAAATCGTTCAGTTTTCGAGAGAAAAAGGGTCAGGGCTATGAGAGTTAAAATCACTTCTACCTGAACTTGGCGCCTTCGAGACAGTCAATTGACCTCCGAAAGAGAAATCAGTATTCTCTGATGGGCTGCGTATTTAAACTCCACATAGGTGGGTTTGATTTTTCCTGTATAGCTTCTCTGTCTCTCAGAGTGCTTTTGATGGATTATTCGTTTAATGGCCGGCTAAATATTGACTCTCGGTTATTCGGTTTGCGTGTGACCTGGCTGTCGACGCGTTTCTCTCTCTCTCTCTCACTGTATATAATCCTGTCTATCTAGGTGGAATAGGTGTATCTGTGGATACGAATCTCCTAACAGAAGCGCGGTTAAGCTGCTGCAGTTTGCAAATGTGCAATATATTTGAAGACATTAATAGCAGCAATAAATGTCACTTTACAATTAAACGACCAGATCAAAAGCAAAGAACGTATCAATATCAAAAAGATTATGAAATGCATTCAATTAAGCGAAAATTAATAAGTTTCGATTCTTTTTCTAATTCAATGAATGTATTAAAAACATATATTAAATTATATTAAATGTATATTAAAATGTATATATATTAAATGTATTAAAAACATATATTAAATTATATTATCTTATATCAAAGAAATTGTAAGTTTTATCTGAAATTTTTATATGTCCAAAGTTATATTTTGTTTAATAATTTCCTTTAAGAGAGAAGTCTTTTAATGCGGCGCAAAAATCAAAATTACTCTGATGTGAAAGCGCATAATTAGCGCATAAATACTGTATATTTATTTTTTTTTTTAGTTACTTGTAATTAATACGTGGAGGGGGGGGGGGCTCACTGACACCCTACTCAGTCCCCATTAAAAAATTTGTTTTCTCTAAACGAAATGAGCGCAAAAATTTTTTTTGCAAATTTGGACAGCGCACAAATAGCGCATTATTGTATAATTTAGTCGTAAAATTTTGATCAAGTGGGGAAGCTAGCTAGGCAGATGTTAAATCGCAGATAGTTTCAGAAAGAAGTTAGACGTTGACAAAAAATTAAAACAATTTAACTTGCTGATACGCTTCACGACCGTTTGCTTACGCGAAAGAGGGCGCGATTAACGGCCAGTGTCGAAGCGGCATTATAACGAGCGTCGCGACGCCCGCTTCGTTTTCAAAGGTAACGCTCGTCCCCTCTCGTCAGCTGGCCGGTACGCGGCCGCTTGGTCAAATAAAACCGACGTGTTTTTAATGATCCGCGAACAAATACGCGTGCATTCCGCGTATGCGTTCGCGGATAGTGGTGGCGTATGTCGCATGCGTGCATTCGTGCGTTGCGCTCAACGGTTCCGGCGGTCACAGAAGCACCGAGGGATCCGCGAGCAAAAATATATCCGAATGGCTGTGTGAGGTCAAATTCATGGTTGGCTCGTGCAAAAATCACGTTGCCACCGATAACTGGGAACGTGTGCGTGTTTGCGGACGTTTGATAGTTAAAGTCGACCGGTTTTCACGATTTATACGCCGACGATTCAATAATTTCTTCTTTTTTTTCAACGCACACGCGTGCATCGCTACATTGCAAGTAAATTACGATTACTTTTATTATCTGAAGAGACCGAGTTATGAGTTTACAGAATGAAAATTATAATCTTGATTATGTAATCTATGATATTACTGGAAACTTTTTTCCATATCATTAGCTGTATTAAAGATTAGCAATTTTTTGATAAAAGAGAAATCAAAAATTTTAATTAAAACTTTAATTATTTTTAAATCTCTATTTCTACGTTTGTAGACAGAAAGTATTATTAATTTAATTTTGTTTAATAAAATATTCCCTTCAAAAAATGCCGCTCCATTACAATATTTCAACTGACTCAGCAATTTCATTGACTTAGTAAAGCACCGGCGACACAATGAAACTCTCCATGAGAAAAATTCATCAAACTTGGGAATGGGTTGCGACGTGGCTGAGATTACAAACAGCGGGGATTTTTCGTGCTGCATCTAGAGTCGTAGTGACTCTAGCAACAAGTGATATTCGCATTTCCTTTTCCTTCTATCTCCATTTTCTTTCCTTTTTCTCACGCTTCCACATGGCAGCAAAAGCTTATACTGCTTATGCCGTTCTATGTCTATCCGTCTGTCCGCAATACCTTTGTGTCTCTCTGTACATACAGTAGTATGTTTCGCTCTTTAGTAACGCATCGCACTCGCAGATCAAAAATCTCACGCTGTGTTGTGTATCTCTCAAAGAGACTGGCGCTTCTTAGTCGATAACGTGCTTCTTGTATTCATTCTTTTTTTTTCTTTTTATGGTTTTCTGTAAATCTAAATCATTAAATATTTGTTCTTGTAAATCTTTTTCTTATTCTTATTATTCAGCAAAAATTAATTATGCCATGCCAATTTTATAAAAAATTTACATTTCGGGATGCCAACTTCATAAAATTACAACTTCTGAAAATTAATCAATTTTCAGTCCATTTGAAGAATTTACAATTTATTCAGCATATTTTTTCGCTACTTATACTTATTGTTGACAAAGAATGGGATGAAACAAGAAGAAAAAATGCGTTTACGCATGACAGAGCAAAAAAGGATTGACGTGATACTACGGATTCAGGACAAGAAAGAGGGGAGGTTAATGGATCCTATGGGATGCTAATGGCTTACAATCGTACATTCGCGTTCTACTTACGGGTAGAACCAATTACCGTTAATTCGACGGCTATCTATTAGTCGAATATATTCCGTGAGACCGTCCCTCGAAGATGTCTTTATAAGCAATCCTTCTGCGTTTGATTATTCGTGGAATATATTCATGTTACTAAATGCGTCTAGATTTGCTCTTCGGGACGGATATGACGTTGCTAGATCGACATTTAGATACTTAGATGAATATACGGATCAAATTATTTAGATAAAGCATCTTGGAGACCAAGATATTTAATACGATAATGACTAGTAAACAGGACAAGTATATCATATGATATGAGAGAATATTTTGTTATTGTAAGATTAAAATTCGCTTTTACACAAGGGTATCAATTACCAATATACATACACATATAATTAGAATACGATAAGAACGAGAAGTTTAATTAAAACTAATCAAGATTTGTATAAAAAGCAAGAATAAATGAGAAATAGGCTGAAATAAAAAAAATTGTGATATGAAATATAAGGGGGGATCAAAAAGTTTCCGTTCGAAGGCTGTACAATCCAGACAGCCCTCGAA
>VBVQ01002131.1:0-27322 GCA_011636635.1 Tetramorium simillimum | reverse complement strand
ATATATATATATATATATATATATATATGTAAATTATATTTATTCGTGATAGCTCAAATATTCATTAGAATTTAAATAGAATTAAAATTTACATTGTAAAATGGTTAAAATCGAAGCAAAAAAGGAATAAAAAGAGAAAAACATAAAAGAAACACGAAAGAGAATGAAAAGTTGGTACAAAGGCAGTTGAAAGAGATTTCCATTGTCAGACGGCTGGCAGAATAAAGACATTTTGCATTGAAAGACACCGTCATGTTCATTAACTAAAACATAAATATTCAAATGGCGTTTATTGAATTTATTCAATTCACAACGATTCGCGGTGAATGTTCAGTTCGCTTCCACGGTGGAGGTAATGCGTGAAAGTTATTTTAATTTGCGCAGAGAAGATGCGCAACCTCGTTAATATTGTCATAATGTGATGCGGTGTGATGCCTTCGCACTAATTACCAGCCGGGCTTAAGTCAGTCGTAAATCTGCTTTTCAGAAAATTAATTTACACCCACACAGAGGGGAGAGGGCTACCAAGCATTTTACTCGAGAACATGTACGAAACTTTGATGCCGACGTGCATTAAAGTAATTGAAAACGTGGAGAGATTAAAGCAAAAAGCTGAATGTTCCAAATTTTGAGAGAAAGAAAAGCTAAACCAAAAAGTGGCTGCAATCTGTATAACTTTCTACGAAAAATATACAATTTTCTACGAAAAATAATATCTTACGAAAATATATTTAATTAAACATGTGTTTTTTGTATAAGTTTAATTACTTCTAAAACGATCTAACGAGTATTTTTAAGATATACTGTAGGAAATTCCAGACTAATATTTTTCTTAGTTTTTCTTGGTTTACAGAATCTTAGACTTTATTTTAAGTCAATTTTGCCATCTATATAAAAATTTAACGAAGCATGTATAATACTATTAAAATTTGCCATCTATATAAAAATTTAACGAAGCATGTATAACACTGTTGAAAAAAGTTTTTAATTAAATGTTAATTAATTATTTTAGGTCTCCCCAATGAGCTAAGTGTATTCTGGCAGCAATATCCGTGGGCGCTGGGCACAGGACTTTGCAAAATTCGGGCGTACGTGTCAGAAATGTAAGAAATATCATCTCATCTTTATATCCCGAAGATATCTGACGCTTCCCTAAATCTGGACATCACTTTTCACAGGTCGTCCTACGTATCGGTTCTCACGATTATGGCTTTCTCCATGGAAAGGTATTTGGCCATCTGTCATCCGTTAAGCGTCTATTCAATCAGCGGTCTCAAAAGACCGATACGATTTATCCTCGCAGTTTGGTTGATTGCAATGGTCTCGGCCATACCGTTCGCGATTTATACCAAGGTCAATTTCGTCGAATATCCGCCAGGTTAAGCCGACACATTAATTTCTCTGTGTTTATTGTAAATATTCGATAATTAGCTTGAATTTCCTTTAGCCTTTTAATTACATGCTTTTTTTGTAATTTCAAGTCTTAATTTTGTATTAAGAGCTTGTCATTGCATCGGCCGATTATTAAATTTTTTCTTCAGAATTCTCTTTTTTATGCAGTAAGCCCGAAATATTCAAAATTTAATTAATAAAATTAATTTGAAACTGCAATTCTATTACACAAATTTATTTAAAATATCTCAATCTCTGTAACGGTGTCTTTGTGTCGTAGGAAAGCTCACTGCATTTTTTATTTAAAATATTATATAATTGCTTAAACTCTACGTTTAAATGTTAAGTTTCTTTTACAGGATCGGGAAATTATTCGGCTGATTCAGCAATTTGCGCGATGCTTCTGCCCGACATGCCAAAATTTCCTCTTTATGAACTCAGTTGCATCGTATTCTTTCTGATACCGATGCTCGTGATCCTTGTGGTATACACAAGGATGGGATTGAAGATCAAAAGCAGTACCAAAGAAACATTTGGCCCGATAGAAGGTGCTCACGTTCATGGCGATCATCGACAAGTTCAATCCAGAAAGTCTGTCATCAGGATGCTAAGTACAATAATCTTTGTTCTCTTTCTAATAATTTAATTATAACGCTAACGAAAAAGTTGGCTAAATATGATTATAATCCGTATTTTGATTCTTGATGATGATACTTTCTCGCCGCGATGATAATTACCTCTTTTTATTTCCAATATTACAATTTTGATAATTGAACTTTAAGTTTTTCCCTACGTGGTTTATTTTAGGCGCAGTCGTTATCATGTTTTTCCTTTGCTGGGCACCGTTTCACGCCCAGCGTTTGCTTTACATCTACGCACAGGAGTCCGATTATTATCCGGATTTAAACGAATGGCTTTATATTCTGAGTGGCTGTCTGTATTACTTCAGCACTACCGTCAATCCGATACTTTACAATTTGATGAGCATCAAATATCGCCAAGCATTCAAACAAACGATATGCTGCAGAACGAGACGGCCGACGAGCAAAATTAAGACATTTCATCCGCGCAGATGCAATTCGTCGAACGAACCTGACGATCGAAGCATTGTATGCTCTGTTAGGTATGAAAGTTCGAAATTTTTTATGCTATAGATTTAAAACTCCAAGACTCATAGATGTCTAAGAATACATAATAACTACATCAATATGTAAAATAATTATAATATTGAATAATTATATGCTATAGTAGAACATATTTATTAATTTTTTTTTATCAAACACTATATATGTATATTATAACAATTTTACGTTTTGTTCTTTAGGTATACAATTGCTCAAGTTAAAGAGATATTTTGCTTTACATCGAGCCGACAAGAAAGTATCAAGGATAGCAAGAGAAATAATGTAAATGCGAGCAATTTTCCTCAAATTGCTTACTCCTTACAAAAGGAAGATTCATCCTCGACATTTCTCTTTGAAAGAGGGCATCTCCTCGCTCATCAACAGCCTAGTAATGAAAGCACAACGTCCACGAAAAGATCGGAAGATACTATTTCTGTAGCTAAAAGCAGTCTGTGATCTATTTTCATTCGTTTTCATTTAGATACAGATATAACGCGCATTGTTGTAAATAAAACTAGACAGTGTAAATTATCGATTGTAAGCGCGAAAGGCTTTACTATATTGTAAATAAGTAGATAGCCCGAATTATTTTTTTATCGATTATAACGCGCCAAAATTTATTTTATACTATTTATTCCAGAATAAAGTTTTACACGTATTATGCCTGATATTTATTTTACGCGTTCGTGAATTTATGCAATTTTAGACGGCAAATATTTGAGATCCCGGCATGAGAATAATAATTTTCGTCAAAATGCTGATATGATTATTTCCATACAAATCGTGATACTGCTTTACAGCAGCGAGCTATACTTTAATAAATTTGCAGTAATAATGATTCAAATTTTTAATAAAAATCATTGTTAAGTCATTTCAGCAGCAATATTATCAACTTGTTCTCGATCAGTTAATTCTCGACATGTAACGTACACTTTTCTTACATAAATAAAGCGTCATTTGTAGCAATTAATATCTTTTTATAAAAAGAAATAATATTTCTTTATATAAATTTTTTAAATATTTTCTTTAATTTATTATTTATATTTAATTGCCCAAATTCTGCATAACAGATAGATGTACTCAAGCATTTATCGATCATTTCTCTGCACTAATATTCAGGTGACAGGTCCATTTATCTCGATTTAAATGAGATGCATATTATATGCATAACAACGTATACCTTTTTTTTGCTTTTGCGTCTCTCGACGCCAATAAGGACCGAGAGAATATTCAGTGCCATTATTTACACGTCCGTACCTTTAAAGTCATAAACGATGACTTTTTGCTATATAAAGAAACTTAAGATATGGGAAACTGATATAATCTGTACATTCATTTTACCGGCGTACAAAGAACAGTTTATGTCTCAAAGATAATCAGAAATTTTTAATGCTAGAAGATTCTTTGCTGAATTAGATTTCTAGGATCATATGATATTCCCGTTATACTTGAATATTTATTGAATTTTAAATTGTTACAATTCAATAACTTTAAATAAATTCAGTGTGTACTTATACTTAACAAATCAGATAAGTTCTAAATAATTCAGCGATATAGGATCAGTCGAGATATCGAAAGTCTAAAATCAAGAGTTTTCTATAATAAAAATCTAAATTCTTTTCTTAATAAAAAAGAAATTCGCTTCTAAAAAATATGTTAACTCCACGTCGCACGTATAAAGTAATAATTTTAGCCTGTCAACATACCATTCATTTATATCTGTAGATTATAGACTAATTTCTGGTTTGAATCGGAGATAGAATTGAATCTATAGGATCGATCGGTTTCCTGTATTCGATGAAACTTTCAATGAACAGATTACGTTGGCTATATTTTACACTATTAATTACGATGGCATAAATCGTAAAGAAGTTTTCGGTTCTGCTTTCCGGTAATAAATCACTGACGCGTTAATTATAAATGAAGAAGTGTTTGTACACGTGTGTCATTTCGTACTTCGCATATATTTCAGCCGATAATGAATCGATTTTCCATTATCGAGAATTTAATAGGATGTATCACTCTAAATTTTTAATTTTAAATCTTCTTTGCAATAAATCTTAAAGTTTTGCAAAAATAAAGTTCTTATAATGTGACTTTTGCCACTATTTCCACAGCTGCTGGAAAAAGACGTGGGAGTTGTTTTATTAACTTTCATAAAGAAAGACTAAAAATACATCCGTAATAGCACATGTAGATTTTTTATACGTTTTTTAAACGTACCTAATGTTTTAAATATATTTAGAAAACGTGTATGAATCATCACGTGCTTTCTAGAATATTTATATAGTACTAGAGCGTCAGAGTTTTTTTGTAGAATGAAAACATAAATATTATATAACGTATTTTTGTCTTCGCTATTTTTGTATCACGTAAAATAAATAATTAAGCTATTCAATCATTAACAATTATATAGCACAGAAATATCGAAAAACTTTCAAATTAAATTACAAAAGTTTTGAAGAAAATATACCAAAGTTAAAAAGAACATTTTTGACAAAAAACGGAGGCGTTGTAATCTCGTATTATTTTATGTCTATTACTGTTAAATATTTCATTACTTCAATACTTCATTCAAATAATAATTAAGAAAATTCTTATAAAAACTATCTTTAAATTCACTTTCAAAAGTGCTATGCTGGAAGAAAAAAAATTCACAAAAAATTCGCGTTACTTTTCTGAGAAAATTTCTTGAATACGAGGCTATAAAATTTAATTCTCAATAATTGGTTAAACAATGCACAAGATGAAAATGTCAAATGCAATATATACAATTGTTATCGATCACTATTGCCGTTATAAAATTTATTTTTTATATCACTGCAAAATTACCCTGCTATTGTACTATTATGCCTAGAAGAAAATGTTACCTTTCACAGTGATATTTGCAATACTCATTACATCTGACATTCAAATACAAACACGCAAGGAAAGCGCCGAATTAGCGAAGTTTCAGAAGTAAGCGCTGTAATCATAGATATTAAGACCGGGAAACATGCTACGTTTCATAAACGTTCGATGAAGATTTATTCCGAATCGCTAGTCGAAAGTTCGAGGAAAGTTACAAACAAGCTTTGTATGTATACGTACTTGTAAAAGTTTTACTGAATCTAACATATTACGCGATTTCCACTAAATGCAAACTTAAATTACCTGGAATTTGCTACAAACTACTTTACTCGGATTTGGAGGTTTTACTATAGAACTCTAGAAATGTCAAAAAAATAATAGAGAACATGATAAAGCGCTGTTATTACAATTATTTATATATTTAACATTAAAATACTAATAGGAACCGAGCTCGTTTATTCTGTACGTTTATCGCATGCTCGAGTCGATTCCCAAATTGGCTTGCCATATAAATTTGAATGCAATGTTGCAAGAGGCGGTTTCCCCAAGTAGATTTCTTGAATTCTACTTGGGAATCCTATTTCCTTGGATCCTATTTATGCTATTTGAGAAAATCTCTCATCTACATATTTTCGAAAATGCACGAACAAAGTTTCACGTGCAATTTAACGAAAAAAATCCGTTTTAAACATATTATTAAAAAATCCGTATTTCTTTCATGACAAAAATTAATCTTTCTCATTCTTTAAGGTTATCTTTTGTAGGAGTATTATTAATATAATAAAGAATAAAGAATTCGAAGCCTGGTTGTTATTACCACAAGGACGAAAGCGAAAGCTGTACATCGGAATGTGTTTTTCGGGGAAAAAAGAATGTGTTTTTCGGAGAAAGAAGCCTGGGCGTTGACGAGGACCGTCGTCAGTCGTCGACGACTTGTAGAGTCGGTCGGACGCGTTGTAAGATTGAAACCGCGAAATATATATATATTCCTGACAATAAGATTGTACTCTGTCTATCCATAATTATTTCCTACCACCTCGAGATACCTTTTCCTCTTACACTTTATATATTATTTTTACAGCTCGTAAAAAAACCATTAATTTCTTTTTATAATTAGTAGATAGAAAATGTCTAAAATAATAAAAAAATATTTTAATTATAAGACTATTTTGTAATACAATTTATTTTTCAGATTAATAATAAGAAGTGTTGAATTATTCTGCAAGATAACGCTTGTTTCGTAAAATGTTTTCTATTAATTCTTTTTTTGACAATTCGTGACTTCTCGTTCGGTACCGAAAATTTATGCAACACGAATATGATAAAATAGATAAGTTACTCTCACACATGCTAGTAAGTAACTGCGCAATTACGGCAACCATAATGCCGTTTGCAATTCTGCGAATACTTAATACTACATTAGATACTTCGAGATAATATGCAAAGCTTCACTGTGCAAATTTCACAAATGCAAAGAAGATATGAATTGCCGCAAATAAAATAAAAAGGTATCTTTTGATGCGCCATAACATCTTATCTTTCTTAGAAATGGTCCCATTATTTTGCATCTCTTTTTCCTTACGTCTTCATATTCTTTGTCAATCTAGTTAATCTTCCAGAAGAAGAAAATATCTTTATGCAAATTTAATAAATCTGAAAAACACTGAAATTAAAAGTTCCGTTAACATTAAGACAACAGATTAAGATATCAGATTCTCAGAACTTCATGAAATCACCAGTTTATGATAAAATGACATGTTTCCAAGCTGATTCATCACAAATTAACGTACATACAATCGCAAATGCAATTATAGAATTAGTTAAACAGAAAATATAATTTTTCAAAAAAATCCATATATGTAATCGTAAAAATAACTCGATACAAGTTCGAGTGATAAACGTAAAATTGCACATATTAAAACAAAATTACCCAAATTTAAATAAAATTGGAAGGGAATGAATCTGTCCTGTTTTAAAATACATTACCTTATGTCTCGTTTATAATTTTTATCCTCTCTTTTTCTCAGCAATTCTATTCTGAAGAACATGGAAAATGTGACACGGTTAAAGGGAACAGACATAATTTCAGCAGGAGTCTGCTTGCATTTTGTTTCGTTGTACGCGTGACAGATTTCAGATTGTTACAGTTCAGAGATTGTTAGGTAGCGTTATAAATTTCTCCCGTGCAAAATGTAACCTACGTATGCAACATTCGTGACAAATGTACCTCGAACTACAGTTTTTCGCTCGTGCTGAAATGCTGCACGAGTAATCTCGGCCTGCGCGGTGACATGATATATTTTACTTTTGCAAAATTTCTCGACTGCCTGAAAGAACTGACTGTCTTTATTATAGCGGAATCTCTCGCAACGATCGTAAAATGCGTGCTGCCGGCAGTGATCGCGCAATTAACGGGGCCAAGATCTTTACGATGGGTAAAGCCTCGACGATTTGCAAAACGACCTGTTGAAAATGACCTATTTATATCGATCGCGCTTTCTCCTTACAGGCGCGAAATGTTCTTTAGTCTCGCTATCCTATTTCGTGCGAAATCCGCTATATGTGTGATGCATGAATAAGGACAAAAATGAAGAAACGTTAATTCGGCACTTTTCGTTATCGTGGTAAGCATTAATTATGCGGAAAGAAGTGAAAGGACGGCGGGAAACGCCTGACAAAGAGGTATTATAATTGCTCGCATTATATTCCAGTGTGCTTAACGATTTTCCGTTTTTGCCCGCATTCATCCATTGTGGTATGCGTGAACGTTACATATTACATCGTATATTACAACCGTTGAGAAGATTATGGATGCAATCGCGATAAGTTATCGCTGATAGTAGTTAATGGTACGTTAATCTAAATAAAATAAAATAAATTGATGATACGTCTTGTCTATCGCTAATATAATCTCGCGTTGCAAGATAAAATTTCGCGTGCAAACGATAAATTGTGGATTTGTAAATTTCCGAAATTGAGATTCCGTATCGCGTCACATCCAAAGATGAATACTGAAATCATAGATAGCTCAACCGGCGGCAGTAAATATTTCATGCGAATAAATCCTGCGTGGCACTTGTGATATATGTAGTGTTCTGTCGCGAATTAAAATACGCATTGTATTTTATCGATCATTAAGTCACGAATATACAAGGAAAGTGACGCACTGCAGATGGATCGTTTGCATGGATCATTTGCATATAAATAAAAGCTTGCGAATGTGTAGGAAGCGTAAAATCAACTTTCTGAAACAATTCTTCATAAATGGCTTTTTTCAAGAGTCAGAATTTTGTTCTTCTTGTTAAATGATGTTTTATTCTTCGTGAAAGGTTATCCGTTACCCATTCACAACATTCATTTAAGAATTTAATATCAAACTGCGCGATACATAGTAAGCAATTGTTAATATCGAATATTGAATAAAAATCGTACCTGATACATTATATTAGCTTCAGATAAAATTTCAACAACTGCACGTAGTTAAATAAGTCTGGATATTCTTTTACGATTTAACGTTACGAAAGAAATATATAGGAAAAAAATGAAACATAATTCGTACCTTCCTTTATATGTACAGCAATATTTTTGTGCTGAATCCAGTCTTTCGCTCAATTGACCGTAAAATACAGAATTCGCCTTGATATTAAACGTTAAGAAAAATGATACATCTGACAGAATATATGCAGACAATTGAAAATATTATTTTAGAAACGCCATACGGAAAGTTCGGTCGTTTCGTAGGCGCGATATCTGTATCAAAATGTTATTTTTCACGTGGTTTGATAGTTTTTATGAAGTTCGATATTTCCGCTATATTTTTATGATATCGCATTCGCGTGTCTGTTACTTCTTTTTGCCCGCCTATCTTCTCTGAAAATCGACGATCTGATTTATCTGTTTCACCAGTCAAAGTATGATGTACCAATAAAGTGCGATATAGCAATAAAATGTTATTGATCTTTTGCAGTTCGCATTTTATTTTTACTTATTCGGCACAATATTTCTGTTGCTGGACTCGTATGCCGGTGCAACGAAATTGCCTCCTACGAGAAGTACGTATGGCGTTTGCCATTACCATCAAGTGTATTTACCGGGGGAAGCAATGGCATTGCAGGCACGCGGCAGAGGAATGTCCTATCTCGCGAAACATCACCGGAAGAACGTGATTCATTTCATAGTTGACGAATAGCTCGATAATAGCGAAAAGTAACGGTAGTATCGCTAGTTGCCTCTCTACTTCGACATTTTATACATATCCGTCACGTCAACACCGATCTTCGTGTGCTTTCAGACTAAAAGCTGTCCTAAATGAAATTTAACACTTTGATGTCAAAAAAATTTGACTATCCCTCTATGTTGAAACAATTTTTATTATTAATCAATCGCTTAGAAATGGCTTCTTGGCACAAGATATTTAGAGCGGATATTCTAGACACGTGCGACAGGATTATAAAGCGAACGTCAGATGTTACGTAGAGACGACTCGACGATTAAAGCTGAGCCACCATTGAGCCAGTCTCTTTACAACAATCTCTTCCATCATCGCAAGACTTATTTTGGAATAATTGTGTTATAAGAACACGTCTCAGGTTCGTTACATAAGTCTATCTTACTTTAAAAACAAAAATTAAAGTAACGATCGACGAACAAGATGCAAAGTTACCAATTATCTCTCTTAATTGACGCAATGTTGATTTTTCCTATTTTCTCTTTGCCATTTATAAAATTATGGATTTCAGACGCGAGTTTCATTTTATCTAATAAAATTATAACTTACAGCAATACTCAACGGCGGCAGAAATAATATTCACGGTTTACCGACGATCTTGCGGAAATTCTTGAAGTATGTAATGTTTGCGGACACACAATTGAAGAAGAAATCCGTTCGCCGAACGCACTGAGCGGTGTGAAGACGAATGGAAAAATCGGTCGTGCGTGTCGTATAGGACTTCTCCGAGGTATTAGAGTGCCATTTAAACCGACGAGAGACCTCGCCCGGGCCTTTTCAAAGGATAAAAGCTGCGCGGCGAACGTATTGTCCGACAAACAAAATCACGACGACTTGTCGCGACAGCTACTTTGATCGACGCGCGGGCGATAATTTTATGCCAGAAGTTGAAACTCGCCGAGATCTCTCCATGCAATCTCAATGAGTTCGCATCTCGATGCGACAGCAATTGTTGAAACCGACGTAATTTCGATGAGCTTAAATCCAGATGTCACAAACACGCGAAAATCTTTATATCGAATCTGTTCGCCGTGACAGTGATGTCATTCACAGAAGCAAGAAAGTAACCAATTTTATAAAACTGTAGGATCAAATCTACAAACAACTTCACAGAGATCATTTTTTTTATTCTTTTCTAATAAATAAAAAGATAAAATTACTAAAAAAATGATTTCAATCCTTTCCCCGCTATGAGTCTCCATTGGCCTCCATAAAAGGCCATTGTTGCGCTAAGCGTCTCAATTATTAACCGTGACAAAAGAGCAGTAATTGAGGAGAATGGAACATTTTTTTGCACGTCTGTTGTACGGAGAATTTAATTCACCGAAACCATTTCGGTTTCATTGCTTTTATCTTGCTAAGTAGACCTGTAAGCGCATATAATTCGCTTCGCGCGAATAAAATTTCTTAGAAATAGGTCACGATGAAAAAATAAAATAAAATGAATGGCGATTAAAAAATAAATCCGATCTCGCCGTAAAGGAACTACTAGCACTTTCTCAAAAGCACTGCGTTCTTCAGCTTAATCAAAATATCTTTATTTTGCAATTTACGATACGATGCATGGCCAGAAAATATAAAGCGGATTAACGTCCGAGTGAATTTAGAAAATTGAATATTCACGGTGCGTCCAAGCAGCATAAATATTGAAAATTAATATTTCCGCATAACTTATTTCTCTCATTCACAGTCGGCTACGTTCCACGAATTCGTTATGTATCAATCAGGAATTCATTTCACAAATCAAGATTCATGTAGTCACGCCTAGTTTTATAAACTTATTCTTAGAATGCACAAACTATGTACGAGTACCGTAAGTAATATCTCGCAACATTATTGGAGAAAACTTTTATTTATCTGAGTATTTCGTTATGAAGTGTAATGAAGTGTATGTTAAAATTGAAAATTTTTAGCATATTTTATTCGGTATATAAGAAACCATCAGTATCATTTTAAATAAAAAAAAAAGAAAGAAATAGTCGTACATTTCTCTAGCGATGTTTCAAACAACCAGCAATTACTTTGGATAAAACTATATAATGCATACGAATCCCTTTTTCTTTGAGTTTTAGGATGTTATTTTTTAAAATCCTACTTGATGGTCGTAGTTTTTTAATAACTACGAGAGTTAGTCATTTTATATATGAGAAGTAACTTGCGCGGAACATAAAACGTTTTTCTCAAAATATTTATTTAAATGCAAAAAATATTTTGTAAAATAAAGTTCCATTCATTTTAAATGTTTTAGGTAGGAGTTTTATGTAAAGCGTCGAGAACAGGGCGATATTTATAGCCGTACATAAATTTATAACACTTATCTAGCAAAAATATCTAGTTCAAAAATGGAAATGGAAATACACTGCAGTTTCCCAACATGTTTTAATGATAAAACAGGACATTTCAATAACGATAAAACAAGATAAAATTAGCGTAAAAAATAATATTCCTGAATCGATTTAAAGCGTTAATAATTGCAATTAATTGCTATTTAAATGTTAATTATAATAATTATAATTAACAAAAAATTCATAATACTCATTTTTAATTAGTCATAACTGTATTTGTAACATACATCTCTGTTATAAGTATAATTACGACTTTCCATAAAATAGATTGAGAAAATATCACGATTGGAAAATTACGAAATGTGGGTTACAATAACATATTTAACACGGTTCCATAATTAACGCCTGAGTCTGATGTACCACGAAAGGGAGTCTCCAGTTGCCAGTACGTCTAATTGTAAGATATAGTCAAGATTGAAAACAAGTCTTGAAGTTGTACACCGGTCTAGACTTCGTATTTACGCACCGACATAAATTCGCCAAACGACACGCTCATTAATAATCTGCGACGCGCGCGATGTACGCAGTCACTCGTAGTTGAAAGTTAAAACGTCGGTTATCTACAAAATCACTTTGATGATAAACGTTGCGCGATAGAATTCGTGAGTAATACTTGATAAATTACACCTGAACCGTATCGAATGAAATCGCCAATATGATCTGTATAGATAGAGAAGTAAACTATTAATGATATATATAGTGTGTTATTTTCACGTGTTGAAATAAAGGCAATAACACAGGATGGAAAACAACACGATGAGATGAATAATATGACAAACGAACGATACGCGCAGTGGAGCGGTTTTAAACAATCTGTAAATAAAGCGAAGCAATACGGAAAGCAGAAGTTTGCCGCATAAAATGAGAAACGTTCACGGAACAATAGAGTCAATTCTATTACACTGAATACACGTTTTGCCACAATCGCTATCAATTAAAAGAATTATCTATGTCAGGCCCGGCGTTTTTTGTGTGGATTGTGTGGAAACTTTGAGTTTAATAAATGATGAATCAATAGATGAGGTCTGCGGACGAAGGTAACACCATCGAACTACCTATAATGTCATCGGAAAACGCGGAGATATATTCGATCTAAAGAAATTCTGCAAATTTGGTGTCAAATATAGATTTAAAAGTAAGTCCACGTTGAGTAGATGGAATTTTCCATCTCTAAAATCCATTTGGCAGTCTCGAATCACTTTTGCTCGCACAAAGATCGTGTGACAAGCTGTAAAGAACGTTTAACTCGATTTCAAATAAGATTTCCAGGAAAGTTTATAAGAATTTATATAATCGTTCTATTTAACGTATTAAATAAATATTGCTAACTTCTTGATTTTCAAATCAGACATTCCGACGAATGAAGTTTCATGTATCAACATAAAATTTTATTATCCATTTTCAACTCATACGACTATTTCTCGATTTTACTTTCAATGATTAAGTACCGTATATAAAATCTTTCGGATGAAACGAGTGTTTGATTAAAATAAATCTTTCAATATCATCAAACCAGAATTGCTCCAAGATATCGCTACGTCATTTAGAACAATATGCGTCGAATGTTTGGAATATTTTGCACGCAGCGATCGGAGATTCTATTGGACGGGTGGCGCAGTGTGCTCTCTCGAGGGGTTGAAGTTAAGGGTTGGATGCGTGGTGGATGGGCGCGTGGCCCGACAGCGAAGACCGGAGCGCTCCGCGGTCGTCACTTGTTCACGGTCTGTCGAGTGGAGCACTTTTCACCCCGTAATATATTTCTCGCGCGTATCGCTATTGCTCCTGGAAAAAAAAAAAAACAAAAACACACGGGCCCGTTTTCGAGAATATTTAAATATTTCGAGCGATCGAAATCGATCAGTGACAATCATTTTTTGAGAAGAACAATGAGTCAGTTAATAGCGACTCGCTTTTGCGATGTTCGATTTTATGTGTCGAGAATCAAGAGAACAATTTACTGCGTTAAGTTTCTGTGCGTTGTTTGACGGGAATTTTACGTAGCGTAGAATCATGACTGTCAAGAGAAGAAGAAACGAGCCGCCTTATCCAAGATAGAAACGGCGTACAGTGAACGCGGACGATACGAACAGTGATACTGACGGGGAAAAGCGATTGATCGGATTGATGAAACGCGCGAAGTATGGAATTTTCGGGCCAATATCTCGTGAAGATCGACAACATTTCGGAATTAATGAACCTGAGCGAGTCCGAGTATTTAAAAACGATCTGGGGTCCGAAACATCTGCCGCTGAAGCTCGTATTGCCAATAACATTCGTCTACGTCGCGATCTTCGTCACCGGTATGTTTGGCAACGTGGTCACTTGCATCGTCATCAGGCGAAATCCCGTCATGCAAACCGCCACCAATTACTATCTGTTCAATCTAGCAGTATCCGATCTACTTCTTTTGATTCTCGGTGAGTCAAGATTTTCTATCAAAATTATCTTTCCTCCCCAATTGCGAATTTCTTCAAACTAAAAACCGGACTTCAACAGAGAAACGCAATTGCCGAGAACTTTTATTCTTTATTCTATATCATGATAATATTGAACAAAATATCTTACTTCATAATTTGAAAAATAAATAATTATGATATTTACACAAAATATCTACTTATGAAATATATCGGTTTAATAAATCATTTCTAAATTTCGGAAATCAATTTCGGATTAAAATTCAAGACAGATTTAATAAATTTTCATCGCTTATAAAATTATAATCTTACAATTCATTACTAAGTTTCTTTACACTTTCAACATACGAATTAAATTATTTGAAATTTCATATTTCGTTTAAAAGTTATAATAGAATAATTAAAATTTTAACACATTCCACAATATGTAAAGCACTGAAGTGAAAATTGTATAATATGAATTTTGCTAATAAAGAATGAATGTCGCTCAAGATTTAACTAATAATTGCTTGCAAAAGTCTATAAACGTTACTTTATATACTTTTCTCTAGGACCATTAATTACCGTTATTGATGTACAAAGGATATGATGCGTCCGCAACTTCCAAATAAAAAGTGACGTAAAAGCAAACCTTCAGAGTAACATTAGATTCTTTATTAAAAGCTAGCAGAGGTATAATTGTAAACGAATCACAATTCGCGTAAATGAAAAGAACAGAGCAAATCGGAGATTCAATTGTCATGATATAATTTATGTAGAGAGCCTTTCACGACCGATCGCTAATTACAAAGCAGAGCACAATTTGCGTTACAATTTGCGCTTCGGTAAATTTGCTATAAATTAATTTTTGCTGTTGAAATTTATGGTTGTTCGATAACTTTACTTTCTTTGTGTAAAAGAAACTTTCTTTCCGAGAGTTTTCATAATAATTACATGTATTTTATGATAAATTGAAAATCCCCGTGATATAAAACACACCAAATAGAAGTTATTATGTGTGTGTAATTTAAAGTCGAGCAAATTTATTTTAGCAATTACATTATTTTTAGTTACAATAAAAAATAGTGAAAAGAAAGTGGTATTCCACTGGATAGATAAAAACCTTGAGCCACATTTTTTCTCTTGCATGATAACAACCGAACGAGATTCTGGTATTAATTGTGTTTACAAGCGAAGCAGCAATTACGTGTCACCGCAAATTATTTCATGACTCGCTACGCATTATTTGTGTCCGAGGACACTGCGCATGCAAATGCTTCTTACATTTTTTCTACGCTTGCCAACCCTGGAACACAACTGATTCGCGTCATTTATTATACTGGGTTGTTGCACACGCAAAATATTGGATTTAAAATAAAAATGTATATTTTCTCTCACATTTGCCCGTTACATTACGTTAAAATATCATAATTCTTTTACATTTCGCAAAAATATGTTCCAATTTTTGCGAAACATGATAATATTATTTCATTATTTTACTTGTCGAATGTAATGTTATAAAATTAGTCTAAAATATAAACTTTAATTAAAAAAGAAAAGAAAATAATGACGAGAATGAATTATTATCATATGAAGGAGATGGGAATGTATTAAAGTTGGAGTTCTATATCTTTGATTCTTACAATTTAGTTAATCGATAGAATTTTGTTGAAACAAAACTGATTCTTTATTATTTTATATAAAAAAGCATTAAAACTATAATTATTAGAAAATAAATATTGCACGAAAGATACCTCATATTTTATGTGTATTAAGATAAAATATAACATACATACATATATCTCAATTTTCGATATTAGTAAGAATATTTTTCTAAAACAATAAAGAGAACCGATTAATATAACAAAATATGATTCTATTTGAAAAAAAATGAAAAATTTTTATGGCAGATAGTTTTCTATAAATTTATTTTATTCTATAAAAGATGCAAGTAAAAATTTCAAAAATCTGAAAAGTAATTTATTGTGTATCTATTTTTAATAGTCCCTGAAAAAGACAGATTACATTTGTATTTTGTTCCCTTGGAGAGGGAGAGAGAAAAAGAGAGACAGAGAGAGAGAATTGAGAGTTGATAAACATTTCTATACAATGATCTGATATGAGTAAGTAGTATATATGGCAAAGGATTATCGCAAGCAATAGTCTGACGCTTATTTGGCCTCTGTAGTTTTAGCAAAAATAAATCTTTGCTAACCACACAAGAGGAAACTGACAATATTTTAAAATAATACCTATTTAATATGCAGCAGTCTGACGCTGTTAATCCATTTTCATTTTTATTTGTTTTGCGCGTTGATGTTTCCGATATACTATTTATGCATCCCGAAGATATATAAAACGCGTTCATGAATCATGCAAGAGGCAATGTGGCAGCGACATTTTATTTATCGACTTATCTCAGTGCATATCAGGTGTCGCTAAAACGCATCTAGCTTCGTAAAAATAGTGATTCAATTCGTGGTGAAAGCTTTGCCTTCTCGTGGTCGGTGTTAAGCCATGCCACTAAAGCTTTAGTCAAATCCCAATATTCCCGTATTCGGCCGATAGTATCTAAGCATATATAATATATTAATAAATATTCGCGCTGCATTTTTCACGATTGATAATCTTTATCCAAAATATTATAAAAGATTTTTATTTTTTATTAGATACATAATTTTTTTTAATGCAACGTTAAATTGTATAAAGCAAATTTCACAAATCGCAATATCAAAAGATTCTGTAATTATTAGTTCAGAATATCGGAAGATTGTTTGATTTAAAATTAAAAATTCTCGGAATCTCAGTTCAGTAATATCGCGCAAAAACTATTACTTTTTAATTAATTCCAAATATCTTCAAACTATCTCGAATCTTCTGCATTCCGATATATTTACTTGCGTATCGCTCACCTTTATTTTTCATTAAGGATTTACTTTATTTCGCTTTACTTTATTTTACTTCACTTTACCTTTGCTTTATATACATATATACATATATTTAACCGAGGATCCTATTAAATTGATCGCTCGTCGAGAAATAAAAAAACAATGTGCCGACAAAAAACTTAATAAAGCTTGATGCATATTATTTGCGCGGATCGTTTACGAAGGTGTTGGTTTTATCGGGTTTCGCTCAATCACTTGGGATACTTGCGCGCGCAATCGAACGCCGATACAAGCTGTAAATCGTAATTAATCGAAGGCCTGACGGAATTGCATTAGCCGCAGTGCGCGGAGTCGTCCATTTTATCCGACTTCGGAGATCACAAAATCCATTAACTCGCGGTTAATATCGAGTACGTGACGAATCCTCAAATCACGCGATAGAACGTGTCCCCGCATAGACATTGGCTTTCACTAGGCTCAATGATGGGCCCTTATTAGCCCATCATTAATGAGGATATCGGAAGATTCGTATTTGAGAAGTTTAAAGTTCACAATTGAGAGCTCGAGTTGTATGGACAACAACGTAACTCTCCACGTAAATTTGAAGCTTTCTATAATTTCGAAATCCTTCCCATAAATCTGATAAAAATCCATTGCCTGTCGATTCCTCTTTACAATCTCTTCGTTGTTTTGGAGAAATATTGAAAGAGTTATGGAATTTTTCAACGTTATGTCCTAAGTTTTAAGTTTCAAAATGGCTGCTTACGTTTTTGACTGTGATTGGTCGCTTTCTTTAAGTTTTAAGTCTTAAGTTTTTAAGACTTTGGCTTAAGTTTTTCTATGTGCTGCGGCCTTTAAACGATAAAAACAATCTGCAGACTCGTTCATTGTGCATTTCCGTATGCTCAGGATAGATATCCTCTCTCTCTTTCGCCGTTTAATTAAATTTCCAATTAATTTCTTTTCTAAGTGCTCTCTTATTACATAAGATGTAACATAATGTTGTAGTAACCGGAGAGATAGCTGTCGTGCGAAATCATCGTAAAATTGAAGTTTTTTTTTTTCTCAGAGGGTAATAGTTTATTAGATTCGAAGTTCTCGTATTTTCTTGGCAATCTGATATGTGATTGACGAAGGTGAAACGCAATATATAGGGCGTAATATATATCCGGATATGATGGAGATCCTTTCAGCCAGAGACATCGAAACGCAGAATTGTTTGACTGGTTCTCTTATAAGTTAAGAGCTGCTGAAGATAAAGTGATTTTTACGAACTAAGCTTTAGTAAGTCGATTGAAAAATTATTCTCGCGAGGGAAGGATACGCAGGTAATCTGAGATTTCCTATACGTTAGGGAGTCCCTGTCGATAGTCACGTCAGAAGAAACAAGTTATCGCTAGACCATAGATATTCGGAACACATACGTGTTCTAGGCGAGTTTCTTGCATTTAGATGAGTAACGACACTTTTCCAGGACGCCGTTTCTCATTCGCCGCTTTTCCTCGCTGCGAGACGATTTCCGCGGTACTTGCAGTTTCCAAGGCGCACTGATATACGTAGATTTAGCATGACCGGATTCTTAATCTCTGCGATAGCGAACTTATCTGGAGATATTACTTCAACTCCGTAATCGCCGAGAAATCATTAAAAAAGTTTTAAAACTTAAACTTCATTTATTAAGCAAATTCTGAGGATTAACTATTCTTGTGCAATATTCAATATAAATTTCAATTATTTTATTAAATGTGTATAAGTCTTTTCTATGGTTTTAAAAGAAAGATATGGAATTTTATCTAAAATAATACGTTACGATTGCGAAAAATGTTAAAATAATTTGCACCTCGATCTTTACTCGATTCAGAATATCTGTACTGCGCGAAAATGTTCACGATGTTCACTAATCACCTTGCATTAATCTCTTATTTCCGAAATTCATAAAGTACAGGAAGCAAGTGGCATATCAAATAAGGCCAAACAGTCGCGAAATACGCCAGTTGCATTAAGGGCGAGCAGTATTTGAAACTTCGAGCAGCTGCTATCTATCGGGAGAGAATGCTCGGCATTCGAGAACGACGGGAAAAAAAACGAAGGACGCGATGGATTCAAGCTCAATATCGGTTGCGTGACTTTAATTGTAAAGTACTGGTTTATTTGTATTTCTTATTTGCTATCGTATTCTTCCATCGTATTTTATTGCAGACGGCCGACGTTACGCCATTGTTAATTACGAGGCAAAAATATCGACGTTGATTGTACATTAAAAAAAGAATCGTTCGATATATCTATTTTAAGTCTCGGAAAGTTGCAAAAGTCAACAATAATGCTATTCATTGCACTGAAATATTCATTAAGTAAACGACCAGGCTGCATATTTGTCTATCTTCCTCTTGTTTCATTAATCTTTTAAATTTGATTGACAGAATCTCTGCTCATTGTTCATCCCTAAAAAATATTGCGTTTCCGGAATTTATCAAATAAAATTTCTAGAGAAATCATTTATTGCGTATTGAAAAATTGGATTTGCGAGGGGAAAATAAAATCGATCAAGCAATATTTTCGTGTGTATCCATATAACATAAAATAATGGTCCTGCAATATGTGAATGTTTGATCATTAATCACTTTTGTAAACCTGACAGATACAGAATCCGTTTATTGTTCGGAAGCGTGCTATACGTCCAAGTTTATGAAGTAAACTATAAAGTATCGGATTATATGACAAAGGGAACAGAAACATTACACTGTCAACAATGATCAGAAATCCGAAGATAGAAAATAATTTGATGCTATTATTTCTACGTATCCATTCTGTGTTAAGTGCAATTGTTCTATAATATCAGAAAATTGCTTTCCATATCATCTTTATATCCTCATATATGTATCATATATATCATTTTTATAAAATTGATAGATAAATCTTTCATTTTTCATTCTAACAAGTATCGATATAATGGCACATTTAAGTGTTTAATTAAGAAGTGAAAAATAGAGATCGTAGTATTTTCGAAAAAGTGAAAATAGAGATCATAGTATTTTGTACGCAGTATTAAAACGGGGTTATTTTCATATTATTTCGCGTTTATTTTAGAGATCAATTTCATAGATTGTGGGGATGAAAATGATATTTCCTCTATTAAATATTTGCTTTATATCAATGACGGATTATAATTATTTATTCATGGAGAATCGACACCGTGTAAATCAATATCCGAGCTGTTCATTAATCACGAGCAGATGTTATTCGTAATCCTGATAGATGAACTGTTTAAAACAGCGTGCATTAGGGAAATATCAGAGGGAAACGGAGGCGTATCGAAGATTGCGTTTTATTCACTGCGTGAAGGAAAAGCGATTGATACCGACATCTCAGATCGTCTGTTAAAAGTGTCTCGTATACTCGTCTCGTTTTTTCTCTTTAATGCACGCGAGGGAAATATTCCTATTGCGAAAGATTTCTACGAGGAGATCGATAATAAAGAAATACGATTATTGTCGGTTTCCTAATGGCGAGCGTTCGATGGTCATTCGCGATAAATTCCTAAAGTTCGCCACGTTCATCGTCGGAATGCAAGTGATAGATAGACCGTTCGCCCGAGGAAAGCGTATTAAATCCAAAAAATGCATATATGCCGTTGGACAGGAAATTTACTGACAGGAGAAAAACATCGTGACGCCAAATATATCACGTTTGAATTCTCGAAAATTCTCATCAATTTTTTTAAAACGTGGATCATATTCGACTTAAATTAGTGTACTTTATTACAGCGTACCTTATTACAGCGTATTTGAGTAATGTATATTAGTGTACTTAAATTAGTGTACTTTATTACAGCGTATTTTGATTAATGTATATTTCTATTAATCGGCGCAAAAAAAAATATTAAAGAAGAATATTAAAAAACTCGACTTGTTAAATTTTTACGCTAATCCGCGATACCATGACGAAAATATTGAAATCAATCCTTGGCAGATAGTTCTCAATCGTATAATTAACACGTAATGAATAGGATACGATGCTGTGTATACCTTCATTATCGTATACGTGGTGAGATTCATTATGATGATTATCGCCCGCGCGATGAGACAATGCAATAGTTAGGTTAACTTTGTTTCGGAGAGCAGCGACATATGTGCCTATTCTTCAGCCGCCCAAGGTGCGACGTTTGGCCGCGACAATATCAATAGCTGATTAAATTAATCGTCGCCAGCTAAAGCAAACTCATTACGCATGTAATAATTCCGATCAAAGCGAGGAATAAACAAAAGGACGATACTAAATTTCAACTGATCGCGGTAAAGTAACATTCACAAAGTGAATTATAGCCATTAACAATTCACGTACATGTACGCGTTTTTCTCTGCACTTTGTTAACCGTTACCGTGAGAGCTCGGTACAAACACTTAATGCGATTACCGCTAATTGGATGGGCAAATAATTATTACTCTCGTGTGAAGCTTATGGCTAACTAATTGGAAACGGCAACAGAATGCATTTAATAAAACGTAAAGCCGGATTACCGACACCCGTACTCCTACAGCGAATTCCGACAGGCGCGATGAGAAAACTCGGATAGGAAAACTTTAAAGCTTAGACTGGGTATGACTGCGTATCAGATCGAAATACCAAGCGAGTCACACTTCCGCAGATATTATTCTAGCTGCGCGTACGGTGTCAAGTAGAACAAGGCGAGATAAATCAGACGTAGGGCAAAGTGGTGATCTTCCGACGAATCAAGCGCAGTGAATAACTTGGAACTATGCCAAGGAGGAAATTTTCAAACGGAGAGAAATTTCTGTAATCCGAGAAAATATCTCATACTAATTTAACCGATTACAAGTTGCATTAAATTTCAAAGAAGAAAGCAATTTTCTAAAAGCCGTTTATAATTCGAGCAAATGTACTTATATTGATTTATGCATCGTAAGCAACAGTAAGAAATAAAAAAATTTCATGCTGTAAATAACTAAAATTTCGTTTGCTGCATAATTTAATTATTCAAACAGATAACTTGCATTATTTTGCCAGTGTAAACAAAAAAGGGACTTCCGATATTCTATAATTTATGTAAATAGCTCGTATTAATTAATTCATAATATAATTTATGTAATAGTTTATATATTAACTCATAATATGCAATTTGATAATTTATTGCGGTTAGGAAATTAAGTCAGCAAAAACATGAAAGTATATCATAGAAAAAATGTGTAAGAAATATTTTAATAATCCAGTAATTATTTCGTAGACTTTGAGTAGCTCTGTTTCTGTTTTTTGCAAAAAAGTGCCTGATAAATATAGTGGTATGGAAATACCAAATGTAAATTACATCATATAATCCCTCTTTTTAATGCCAATCTTTTTTTTTCTAATTTATATTTATTTATAGATTTATAAACATGATACAATAATCAATATATAAGATAATTTTCTTTATTTTCAGGACTACCAAATGAATTAAGCGTATTCTGGCAGCAATATCCATGGACACTTGGAGTGGGTTTATGCAAAATACGAGCGTATATTTCAGAAATGTAAGTTCAACAGTAAAGAAGAAAAAAATACTTTGATAAAACTAAACAGCAAGTGCATGGATAAATTTTGTTAACTTTTTTAGTTATAAAATAAATTGCATCTCAAAATAAATTTCAGATAATTGAGCTTAAAAATGTAGAGGAAAGGCATACTAAAATATATAGTATTGTAGAATAAATTAGCTCTACTACACAAAGTCTTAAGTTACTAGTAGTTACCTAAAACACGTTTGATTATTTTTCATTTAAGTTACGTATATGAGATCTCCCTTGCCACCTTAAGAAATGCACGAAGGAGGAGTACAGAAACTAATGAGATCTTGTAGCAATTATATACATACAAAACATAAACTTGTTTTGAAATAATCTTCTCTTTCAGAAAACTCGTTACATCTCCCTCGTTGCAGACATATTTTTACTATAATTTTAAGTTTTTCAATTATGTTTTAAAATTTAAGAAATACTTTAATTCTAAAAAATTATAAAATATCTGAAAATGTAGATTAAGTGAAAGTAGAGATATTATAGAATATATTGTAAAGCATGGTGATTAATAACATGTTTTTTTATATTAATTTTGTATGGAATTTGCAATAACGATGCGCTATAAAATTATTTCATTAATTTTTTTAGGTCATCTTATGTATCGGTATTAACGATAGTGGTGTTCTCATTGGAGAGATATCTGGCTATATGCCACCCTTTGCATTTGTACTCGATGAGCGGACTTAAACGACCTATACGATTCATCTTAGGCGCCTGGCTGTTGGCCCTCATTTTCGCTCTACCTTTCGCCGCTTACACTACCGTAAATTACGTCGAGTACCCGCCAAGTGAGTATGTCTTGTGTTAATAACTTATCTACTCATATTCAGTCGTATGTTCGTGACTAACAATATAAGTGCCGCAAGTAATGCCGTAAGTTCTAAAACTTTTCACGAGAATTAATACAAGTACCAATCACCGATAACACGAGATATAAAGGAAATTATAAATCTGAGAAATATAATAAATAATTGTAACAGTTTTTATTATTTCTATTTATAATTTCATGTACTTTATAAAATATGAAAAGCACTTGCAAAATCTGTAAAATTATAAATAAAAACCCCTTCCGAATTCTGACAAATTGTAAATCGTTTATAAAGTGAGCTAAAAATGATCTAACCAAACACCTAAATGGCTCGGGTACCTCGGGATTGCCAAACCCGTACTCATAAACGTGAGCCTCTGAGGGAGAATTATAAATTTAAAATGTTTATATATTATGAACAAGGTAGATACAGAATAATATTGAAATTATTTTGCTCTAATCATCCTTCTTTAATTGTCTCTTGTTGTTCTCCGACTTCGATCTTCTTTTCGTAATTTTTCTGTTTGCGACTCCTCTTCTTTGATCCCTTTTCTTCAGTTCCTTTTAATGAAGCTTACTTTACCAAGCCTCCCTTCATCTTTTATTTCCTTTTTTTTCTCATCTTTACTTTTTTTAAATTCATTCTCTTTGCTCGAGTCTCCTTGTTGATTTTTTTCTTTCATCTTTTTATATATAAATTTCTGCTTTTTATTTTATAATTTTCTAATTTTGTAATCTACCTTCTTCAATCCTTTGAATCTTCTTCTTTACATCTATCTTTACATCTTCCTTTGATCTTTTTTTAATTCCCCTTTTTTTATTTTCGTATAATCTTTTCATTTTGCTCAATCAGTGCTCAACAATTCATCTTTCCTTATTTATATTATATATTTATTGTTCCTATTTTTATTTCATACTTTTTCTTCAAAAGTTTGCCTTTTCCTCAGCCTTTTAAAAATTAGAAATAATATATTTAGTGTTTAGGAGCCATTTGAGGAAGAGAATTGAATACATGCATGATCGTGGCGAGTTTGCGATCTACGTGTAATTATGGCTGATCTATTTACTCGCCATGAGTACACTTGCGGACTATCGACGAGTAAACTCGTTTAAAGCAAATGCTCGTCCAATTATCCCTGCGAATTTTTCATCGATTCTTCGATGATAGTAGTGAAGTAAACAATTAATCGAAAATGACTTTTTTCCGATAAGAACGTTTTTAATATAAAACCGTTTAAACAAATTGCGTAAAAAGTTAATTTAGAGAGAGAGAGAGAGAGAGAGAGAGAGAGAGAAAGAGAGAGATTATAAGAAATATCTAACAAATTTTGGCAGAATTAAAATAAATAAATAAACATTAAATATATATATATCGCTCATTTAAATAACATTAAAATGACGCCCTCGAGGTATTTCTTAATTTTAACAATTATTATTCAAACTAATTCTGCGCGGTTATGAGATCCTATATTATAAAAATCCTGTATTATACAAATAATTACTGAAGTTATCACGGAGCTTTATAATTAAAAAACAAAATAATTAAAATTGATACTGCGCAAGGTAGAGAAAGAGTTAGATAGAGTCCATTAATTTCCTTTGACAAAAAAAAGGAAAGATTAATTAAAAGTTAACTTATTACGAAAATTTTACGAATAAATCCAATAATAAATTTAAAAAATAATAAAAAGCAAAAGATAGGTCGTTTTCTTTAGAATTTGTGAGTATTTGTTTCCATTTCGGAACACAATTATGTTCCGGCGAAATTGTTTTGATCATGAGTAGATATTGAATTTTATATTACGGAAACAGCTGTCCAAACTGTAACATGTGGCGGTGTAAAACACTTCTGTGGTCACGTGAATATGTCAAATGGACCGTTCACCACAGATTTTCGGTAAATCAACACGACGACTATCTCTAGCCTTCATCAATATTACACGCACATTTTATTGAGTCCCACTCAATGAAATTGCAAAGAGCTGAATTTAAAAGAACTGATAGAAAATTATTTCATAAAAATATACGAGTTTTTTAAACTAAAAATTAAAATTGCCTGTAGAATGTTCAGAGTCCCGCGTATCTACTTAATTACATCTACTTAAATGAGTTTAAATTAATTTCTATTAATTTCTGTTTTGCGTATCTATTTGATTGTACTTAAATGAATTTAAATTAGTTTCTATTAATATTAATTTATTTGTAAGTTACATCAACGGCACCTATAAATTATCGAAAAATTCCATGCAGATATTAGATATAAAATATACTGAGAAAAAATTCCCCTCTCTATTTCGCACTTGGCATTCAGTTGCATTGCCTTCTAAAGAATGCAGAATGAATCAAAAATGAAAATTGAGAAAATAGATTTGAAAAAGAAAATTGAGATCTTATTTTTTGTGAAATATAAAAGCTCTTAGGCGCATCATATGCAGCGACGTAGTAACAACACGGACGCCGTTCGAATATTCAATGAGAAATTCGCGTCGTGCATGACGATGATATACTAAGCGCAATTATATTACACAAAGAGGAGCTTTCCACGGCACACATCAACGTTTGTTATCACGAACGATCGGTGAAAATCGCGGCTATCGATTAAACTGCACATGAGAAACTTATCGTCTCAGAAAATATATAAAATATATATTTAATAGAGAAACGCGTATGCATTTCCCATTTTAACGCAGCAAGTTTTGCAATCATATCATTTTCGTGATTATGTAATATTTACATAAATAAAATAAATAATTAAATATATGAGACTTTATCTCAATGCACAATTCGACAATTACGAACTTAACTACTGTATCATGAAGAGAAAAATAGAACGTAAAAATAACATTAAAAATGTATGTCTCGTGTATTTTATTCTATTTTTACGCAAAATGGGTAAAAAATTTATAATGTGTTGTTTATAATTATTTTATTATTAATGTGTTGTTCGTCAAGTGTGCAAACACGCATTATGCATCTGCTGCGGAATTTAATTTTCATCGTAAACTTCACTAATTTGCTAAAATATTATGATTATAGCAATTTATAATCCTTACGATGCGTGTGCCTAATGTGCATCGTTAAGATTATAAATCGCTATAGTTGTTATCTATGTTTTACTGCGCTTCCATGTTAATGTCACGTTCTGTATATTATGTAACTGGATAATAGATAGTGAAAAGTTCACTTTAAACGATATATAATTCGCATTAGATTTCAGAGTTTCATTCATAATTTTATGTGTGTATTTAAAGCTCACTTTAGACGAACTTAAATTTCAGAATAGAATTCTAATTATAATTTTATATGTGCATTTTGATATGTGTGTGCAATTTAATAATATAGATTTTTTTTATATTATGTATAAATTGCTTAAAGCGAATAACTTAATTAATATTTTCAAATTAAAATATAATCTTGAAATTATGTATAAACCAATTGCCATTATATTTATTATTATTTGCATATTATGTTATAAAAGAAAAAAATATATGAATTGTAAAAATATATATACTGCAAAAATTAGATTGATTATTTCATATATTACAATAATCAATTTTTTATACTCAATTGAAGAATTTTTAAAAATAAATTATTATGTACCAGTACATAAATTAATTTTTAATTATGCAGTATTTTTATTATTTTAAATGGCTTTAATATTTAACATTTTTTTATAATTTATGATATTTATGAAATTTATAATTCATATATGTTTCTTCCA
>VBVQ01002130.1:0-27324 GCA_011636635.1 Tetramorium simillimum | reverse complement strand
GCTGAAAAGGCGAAAATGAACAGCGGCATCGACAAAGGCTGAGACTCGCGAATGGTATGATACGTCTTCATTTCTAGGAAGCTAATCATCTGCAAGCCGCCTTTGGTCGTACTGCAGAGATGCATACGCACGTACGCATAGAGAAATTTTCAATGCACATGAATACGACGATGATTAATGTAGTGAAATGTAGTGAAGAAAGAAAAAGATGAACGAACAAGTATACGAGCGATGACATCTTTTGAATGTTTTTTTTTGTTGCAATTACCGTTACCTTGCTAAGAATTCAATCAATTCAGTTCGAATATCGCGAAAATCCGAAACTTCAATTCTGATCTGAAGTTTTAATTTTTTTTGCAAGGTAGACAAAAAAATGATTATTTATGGACAAATGTGGACAAATTGTGAACAATCAAATATAATTTAGATGACATCTTTTTTTTCTTTAGATAATTTCAAGATATTGTTTTTGGGATTTTGTTGTTACTGGACTGATCAATTTATAAATTTTCCAAATTATATCGATATATGCAAACATACGTTTTCGTACTTTGAGGTAATAACGTAAAACGGATGCGTTAATGAAAGGGAGTAATAGGACATCCAAGTCCTATCGTAGGATGGAGGAAAATCCGCGACAGTCGGATTCCAGGAGTTTAGAGTAGGACGGCAGGCGAGAGGTGATGGGAGATATTTCTGTTTAATAGTCGGCGTATCACGCCGGTAATGGAAGTCGAGGCGTTTGCATGCCGGCAGGCATGCTCCGGTGCTATAAAGTTAATGGCGTCGTAGGCGGCGCGATAAAATGATGCATCGCGGCTTGGCGACAATATTATTGCCGACAGCTGTACCTACATGCACCCTTCTAGATCTTTAGCGCCCGAATTGATATCTCACGAAGGAACGTTCGTATGTACGTGGTTTTTATCCTAATTGTGATATCTTACTTGAATTGGATCGAGACGATTTTACGATTTCGACGAGATCGCGCCACGTAAGGTCGCTGATGACACGTCGAATGCATGCAATCCACGTGCTCGAAATCAAAATCCTTTACGTATGCAGTTGGCTTTAAAAGCAGTATTACACGTTGTAGTGTATACTCCGTGAAAGAATACGATGCTTCAAAGCTCTCACTTTCTCTCTTTCTCCCTCTTCGTCTCTGCCATAAGAATATCCACTGCCTTTCGCTATTTCTCGCCGTCTTCGTGCTCCCATCTCCGTGCTGAGCTTACGGACGGATTGTAATGATTAGTATAACGAGAAGATCCGCGGGAGGGGCTTACGGGTAAGCGCGGATACCGGGAATTGCTCCGCTTTTAATTACCGCCGAGCTGCCGGCTGTGTATACCGACGCCTTAATGCACTGCGGTGCTTAACGAGTAATACGTCGTTATCAACGCTCATGCGGACGGCGAGGAAGACTCGGATCGTTAAATAATTTTAACGGTTTTCCTAGATGGAAATCGCATTCGGGCCAATTCCTGGGTCTTCTCCAGCCGAGTAGCGGCGGTGAGAGATGATAGCCAGATCGAATACGGATCGATGGTGGGTGCGCCAAATCAAGGAGAATAATACAGGCGCGAGTCAGACGGAATAAGACGGCCGCAAATAATCCGTTTATCACTGTGCTATCATTCCGTGTAACGTATACGTACACGCTTATCGGGAACTCCGAGTCAAAGTTGTCGCAGTCATGAGCGCGCTTACTTGCGCGCAGCTAGACGCGTCGCTGTTTGTAAGTGGATTATGCTTATAATGGGGCATTCCAAGTCCGTTCTGAATATTGCGACCGTGTATATGCCGTGTGCGCCGAGGCAAATCATGTTCGTATCCACTTCAATCCGCGTCGCCTGGATTCCCGCCAACGTACATCCTATCCGACAAATTGTGCATAGGATGTGACTTTCGGAGTTCAGCGAATCGTATGTAGAAACAATATTGTATATCTGCTCCGCAATGCAGGGATTTCAACGCGTTACGGTTGGCCCGGACTATCGCGGAGTTCATTCACTTTGGAGTGCAAAATTGCAAACGACGCTACAGACGAACGTTCTCAGTTTACTATCGCGATGCACCGCGCGGAGTATCCTCTCGAGACCGGAGATGAATCACGGATCCTGATTGTGGAGACTCGCTATGATTTAACGTCTATCGTCTACTCCGGTCGGTGACTACTCGTTCAGCGTTCGTCGCGACGCGGGGCGATTCTTTCGGTAATTTATTGGTCGTAGATCAACGTCGGGGAACGCTGTTTCGGCTCACCCTTACGTTCGTCCAGGACAATGTCGAGCATCGACGCCATTTCTGGCCGTGACACTCCCGTGGAGCGGCACGCGATGTCCGCAGGAGATCGATCGTTAGGTCGGACGCGTTTCGGACGATTGACCTTGCAAACGAACCACTTCCTACGCCACGATCGTATTCTGCCGACAAACGCACACAGAGCGCGCCGCAATGTTGGGAGAAGATCGTGGCACAGCATGACTGTTACAATAAGCATACACAAGCATACATTTGCGAATCTCATTTTTCTTAAATGTTTTCGCATAAGAACATGGGTTACATTCCGGAATAACATAAAGAACTTTACCTGTTATGAAAGAGAGAGTCGTATCTGAAATAACCAGGGATGCATTTTAAAATAAAGAGAAGAAAAGTTTTGTTATCTTTTCTCGTGTGAAAATCTCTTTAAACCCCGAATATTGATCTTATTCTGGCACGTTTCTACCGCCTTTCCAGCTGCGTTACGAGAGGCATCTGCGACAGTGGCGCAACACAGGGTTTGCAAAATGTGAAGTATGCACTTCTAACACTTCTCATAAGGTCGAGCAATATCGTGCGGTCGTAAAAAAGGGCACTTACAAAGGAAAGCAGTCCCATAGATTTCCTTCGAAAGATATATAATTATGGGATCGCTTTCGGCGAAATAGAATTTTTCTTTGAACGTAAAATATTTGAGTTTTTCACAAATATATTGAGTTTTTCGCAAATATATCACAATAAATGTTATGCTTATAATATGCATACATAACAAATGATCTCTAAAAATTTTCCACTAATCTTACTTTAATTTGTGCGATGTGATATGTATAATTTGTATTTTTTCTTTGTTGCAGAGGGACGCTCTAAATTTGGAACCCAGCAATGTGGCAAATTGCGTATCGAAAGGCAAATCAGAGGTAGGTTTCTCTTCTCATAGTTCAGTTTGCGCTCTCTTTTATACTGCGTCTTTGAGACGAATTTTAATTCCGGTACCGACTGGACTGAATACACCCTGAAAACAAGAACGCCAAAGAATTGTGATTGTAGAAAAAGACGTCGAATGTAACGTCGAGGAGAAAAAAAAGGTCCCAAACAGCCGACGTGCTGTAAAATAAAAGGACTAGTTTCTTTGAAGGCGCGCAACGGTGAAACGAAAGACCCAAGCTTGCTTTTTAATAGACACTGCGGTGTCACTCGGATCCGAGAGAGAATGTATCTCATTTGTATCCGTATCGCAGAGGAATCTTACTACGTAGCATTCTTCTTTCCGAATAATCCGCGACAGCTTTCACCGCTCCATGTCTTAATTTCTGAATTAATGTACAAGTATATTTAAAGTTTCGTTAGGGGAGGTAATCTCTTTCTTTATCTCGTCTACTTTAATCAGATAAATTTTAATAAACCTTAGCATAAATATTATAACTCGAATCCTCGAAAAAAGTTTTATACGTGTGATAAGTTTGCTCAAATCGTTATCGTATCTCGGTCAAAAATTAAACTTAACCATAGAACTCTGATTTTTTAATGCGTGTCCATTTTTATTCATACCTCGAAATCGCGGTACCACGGCCACAGTGATAAAACGGGCACGATCGCGTTCTGCCTCGTAGGACACGCGCGCGGACGCGCTTATCACAGCTTCATTCGTATGCACCGTGTACGCGTCGTCGTCGAGGTGTAAGGTCCACGCAAATATTCCCTACGTGACGACAAAGCCAATTCATTTCCTGTGCACCGATTCGCCGCGAAATACGCGCACGACGTGATCGACCGCGACAGCTTCGCCGCGCACGCGACACAATCTTCCGCTTTTCCGAAGAGTCCGAATGAGCGGTGGCGTATTGAACTCGTCTCTAAGCGCACTGTGCTCCGTGCCTGTAACGGTTTTCTCATTGTCAATGCATGTGTCATAGTACCGAATTTAATTTTCCCCCGACTTTTCTCTTTCCAGCATTTCGACTGTCGAAATCATATAAGAGTGATACAGCCGATGGGAGACGGCAATCGGCTTTACATGTGCGGCACGAACGCGCATGCACCCAAGGACTGGGTGATTTACGTAAGTGTTCATGTCATTTTTAATATACGTATACAATATATAAAACACATACGTAAATAAGAAAATATGTTAATCAAGCAGTGTCATTCACCTAAATTGTCATTAAACTTCTCAGTTACAATATAAGCAATTATTTTTATTTATTTTTTCAATAGTAGGATATTGAAACAAATACTGCATTGCTTTCTTGCATCATTCAATTTCTCTTTTCCTTTTATACTTTACAAATTGCAACGTACACTAAATAAATTCGTTAAATTTGATTTTATAATACGCGACAGTTTGTGATTGGATTGCGAAATTGTTAAAAAACGACGATTGGCCTGGCAAAGAGCTGAAAAAATGTATATGTACGTTTAAACGTCCGCTGTCATTTGTTTATTGAAAATTGAAAATGCGAAACGATGTTAAATACATCCGCAACTCCCCTTGAAATGTATTACGGATTCAGCGTGATATGCGCAACGCACACCGATTTGTGCTGCTTTACGCTTAATTTAATTAATTAATAACAGAACGCGAGGAGGCATCTGAAAATAATATCGTTAATTAATTTTCGCGTTACGAATAAATTTCACCGCCACTCACGCATTCCTCGGTACGTTCCAATTTAATTCCCGTCGAAATATTTAAAGCCATATAATGAATAATGCTGTTATTAATGGAAATTTACATGCATTATCGCAATAACAGAAAGCCGTACGTTGTGATTTTGCAAAGTTTCCCAAAGTGCATCAAAGCGGACAGGCAGATGAATGAATCTTGCGCTTAAGTACCCGTGTAACAACACGACAAAAGATACAGCAGTTTCGCTTTGCTAAACATTACGAGTCCCGGGTGTACCGTAACATCTCGCGTAATAATAACATCCAGCCGCTTACCTAAGCTACTGTTGGAAATTATAGCTACTAAATAAAGTTAAATTACATTAAGACGTTTGGGACTGAATCTTATAAATATATTAACATATACATATTAAAATTATATTTCATAAATTTATTATAAAATTTATCATAAAATGTGCAAGATTATTATTTTTTTTTTCATCTACGAATTCATTAATCAACTTGAAGTCGATAATTTTTTGTTGTTTTAATTAAACTTTATCTCTTTGTATAATTTTGTTACCTTCCGTAAAGAGAAAACTTTTTTTCAACTCACCCCTTTTGCTTCTCTAATGTCTTATTGTCCGTGCCTATCTGACCTCGCCCCCCCAAATGATGTTTTTTTTTTCCAGAGCAATCTGACTCACTTACCGCGCCACGAGTTTGTCCCGGGAGTGGGAATGGGCATCGCGAAGTGCCCTTATGACCCTGCGGACAATTCGACGGCAGTCTGGGTTGAGAAGGGCAATCCCGGAGACTTGCCAGCTCTTTATTCCGGCACGAATGCCGAGTTCACCAAAGCCGATACCGTAATCTTCCGCACGGATCTCTACAATCTGACTACCGGTCGCAAGGCGTTCAGCTTCAAAAGGACACTCAAATACGACTCCAAGTGGCTCGACAGTGAGTACTCTTTTTTGTAAACGATATCATTAATGACAAACTTATTAAAATGTTTGTACTTTTTTTTATCGAATCGAAGATATTTAATGATTTTAGAATAATTCGGCGCGTTTGAATCTTACGATAATATCTTTCGAACGCGCGTAGTGTCTTCTACTTCTATAATTAAGTCTCCCCTACGTATGGATATTGTATCGCTACGTCCAACACTAGACATACTTAGATCTCCGCACTTCACAGAGGAACCTTTACTCGAAGCCTGATAATTACCGCGTGTCGAGGCAACAATGAAATTTCCATTAGGCTTAGAGCGCGTAGTATTAACGAGAAACGGGGGACGTCCTTGATCGGCTAAAAAGCGAAGCAGGTCTTCCTGAAGAAACCGCGTAGGAAGGGTGCTGCTTAGAAAATAGACAGGGAGTGCTTTGAAGTAGGACCCCAGCATCAAGCCGAGAACACGCTTCGGGTTCAAATGGATGCGAATAAACTGCCCCGCCTATTTTCCAAGGGTACCATTGCCTTCCTCACCGGCGACGAGGACTCGCGCGGAAAAGCAAGGGAACGGAGGCGGCGGGGATGGGTTACGAGTGGAATTATAGGAGTTTGGAGGGCGATGTCGGCGCTAGGTTCGCCATCGGACCGGTTAGAGAGGGTGCCGGATCTCTCTCTCCCTCTTTTTCTCTACAAACGGGGTAATAAAATAACACCCCGACGCGATCTTCCTCGTCCTAAACGCTGCTTCCTCGACGAATGTACTTCTCTCCTTTTTCTCGAGAACGGAGAGAAAGCGAGCCGACTGAAGAAGTTAAAGTTTTCCCGCTTGTCCGCCGGAAACCGCTCTCCCGCTCTACCCTCCCCTCGTCTCGTTCCCGCGTAGTTCGGTGGCCCGAGCTTTAATCAGTTTTACCGGCTCTCTGATTCGTCGGCTGGGATTATTGCGATCCTCTCGATTTTTCGTTATCGGAGCGCGCGGAACGTGAGAGGCGCGGCAAGAGCGGCCCGGCAAGGAAATTGGAAAATGTAGATTAGGACGTGCGTCGAATATAGACACACAATCCGACATGGAATTTAATAGCGTAACTCGCGGGAGGTAGGGGGCGCGGAGCGCGCGCTGATTTGCGATGATCAAGTGTAAATAGAATCCGATTCGTTAGGTTCGTCGGTCGTGACGGGACACGAGGAATACGTTGAAAATTTAGTTATACGAGCGTTTAATATCGAAATCCTACTCTATCCTTTGACTGTCTACATTTTAAACTGATCGTCGAGAAAGTCCTGCTCCACAATAGTTTACATTTCCCATTGAATATTATTCGTTCGTTCGTTCGTTAGTTCGTCTAGGCAAACGCATAGGGAATATTCGAATAATATCGAAATTCCTGCCCAGCAAAATTTTTCGATTCATTAATTATTACGGTAAAAATTACTTTCTTTTTTTAGCCGCGAAGCAAAATAAATTGCCCGGTTAAGAATTAATTTTAACTCGGTCCCTGTTATACCGCAATCCTTTCGCAGCGAGCATTCACGCGCGACATACCGTCCCGGAATAATGGCGCAAGACGGTTAGATGGCTGCTTTGTATTTCTCGAGGGGATGGCTTCCGCTTTTCCTCACTCTGTCGAAGCGTGCCGCCACTCGAGCTCGCTCCTTCCAGCCGCCACCGGGTAGGAAGGTCGCGGTATCGGAACGGCAAAAGCCGGAGGGGTTGGGCGGACGACTTTGTCCCACTTTGTATCCTTCGCGCCCTCCCGCGGGACGCATGATTAGCCATTTGTTTCGTCGTTTAATTTCGAGCCAGCAGCCCTTTCGCTACTCTCCCTCCCTCTCTCTGTCTATCCCCCCCTCTCTCTCTCTCTCGTCTCTGCCTACTACTCCGAAGCTGCTGGGAACCATCTCCGTTCAGACCCTACAAGCGAGACTACTGAGCGTCACCATCAAGGACCATTCTCTGCATCGAGTTTGTCTATTAACAGAGGCGTTGATTAAAAGCAGACGAGAGTCCCGGAAGAGACGGATGGGCTCCACGCGCGCTCCTCGTATAATCTTCGCGACTCTCCGACCCTTCCTTCTCCTCGCTCTCCCTTCCTCGCTCGAGCAGAGCCTCTTTCTCGCTTCTCCAGTCTACTCGGCGGCAAGGCGAGACGCAATGAAGACTGATGCGGTTCGTGGTGTGAGGTCATGATAAGGAAAACCGGCTCTGGGAGGGTAAATCGCGGACGGAAAGGGAGACGAAGAAAAATAGAGAGTAGTGGACTTAACAAGCTCTGAATAACTAGCTGACGAACGTCTACTTTCATGGATCCTTGCGCGCGCGGAATGACGCTCGAACATTAGCGCGCAACCGTCTTCCTTTCGAACATCCGCTACATTTAAAACGTAAAGTCTCTTTGCGCCGAGATATAACGAGGCGCTCTTCTTCTCGAAGCATAATGACAGCGGCCGAGTACTTTCAATATTCGAACCCTGTCGCACGTTACTCATCAAGCATCGGGATACGCAATCAAAAGCCATCTCCCTGTGAAACGCTTTCACGTTCTCTTCTCTCCGATAAATTATTTCTCTCCTTGTGGCCCGTCTATCGGCGTACGGACTTGTACCGCCCCAATATATCAAACTTCCGCCGTCGAAGCGTCAGACAATCGATTTAATCGCTGAACCGTGAGGGAGATTGCGGCAGCCTCCAGCCGAGCGCCGTCGCATAATGTAAAACCGACGAGAGAGGCCCGACTCGGGCGACGACGACGCGATTTCGAACGCGAAAAAATTTGATTTTCTTCGCTATTTTCTCACGTCACCGAACTCCGACTTCGTCGTTATACCGGATAAATCAGTTTCCTCGATTGCTGGCGATCGAACCCGTGTAACGTAACTAATCTGGAGCAACATAAGACCTATACCTTCAAGGTGAAGGTCTACAGCATTAAGAACAATTCAGATTACTCTGACGAAGTGACTGCTACCACGGCGGTGGACAAGATTCCCACATCTCTCGGAGTCTGCTTCGATCCAGAAAGTAGCGCGCTCGCTATTAACGTGCTACTTTCTGGATCGAAGCTGATTCTGAGGGTGCTCTGCATGTTTGGAATTGGTAGCAATTGGTACAACAAGCAATTATACCAAGATTAAACCGCAACGCTTGCGCTCAACTGCATTACGAGTAACGTAAATATTCGCGCAATTTGTGTCGCGCGGTGCCTGGATTTGGTTTTTAGCAAGACCACAAATACAGGAAAATCAGCAAGACAAGTTAAAGCTGATATGTAGTAAATTATTTCCAACCGAAGCGAATTTGAGTGATATTTCTCAACCGGGGCCGCCGGAATCGCTCGCCTTCTGCTACAGCTCAGAAATCGTTACGAAGTTATTTCGGACTCTTTCTCCGCGCAACTTATCTCATTCGAAGATGATACCGAACTCTTGTAACTCAACTACGCGAGATACAATGATAAAGCTGACTCAATAGCACTTCTCACATCGTGCAATTTATCCAGTTGGACTTGGATAAATTACGATTTAATTTTATAGTTATTTATGCATTTGATGAAATGAATTTTAAGAAACTAATTATAAATTAATTTTATAAACTTGCAAAAACAAAATTTTTCATTAAATTCAATTTCTCTTCTAATTATCACAGAAATGTTTTCAAGGGACGCAATCAAAGCGTATTGTTTCTAATCTAGCTCTGCTATATAATCCCGGTTTTTACTCTCCCTTTCTCTCACTTCCTCTTGAAACAGGCACAAAATAATATCGTTACACTACGAACTGCCTGCGGTTAAACGGAATTTGGGGGAGATTATTGTCCACGTCTGAACGGAGCTGAAACAGTCCCGGCGATGAAAGTTTTTACGCATAGAACGAGCAAGGACATCTTCTCCCGTGCCACCTGCGGCAAATACTCGATTCGCGATTATTATTGTGCGCGATTATTGCGGAGCATCTACGCAAACTATCTGCTCTAGATGCAGTTATTTTGCTGTAGAATGAGATAAATGCTAACGGCTACATTACGCGAGCGTATAAGCGTTACCGGAATATTCCGGTTGAATAGTTTTGCGACTGCGAAATATCGTCTCGACGTGGAATTGCGAATTGGATTTCGAAGCGTTCGAAAATAGATTATGAAAATTATTAGAAGATTAAATGGTAATGTTACGCTTCTTTATCTTTTCAGAGCCGAATTTCGTGGGCTCGTACGACATCGGCAGCCACGTGTTCTTCTTTTTCCGCGAGACCGCGGTGGAATACATAAACTGCGGTAAAAGTGTGTACTCCCGCGTGGCGAGAGTTTGCAAGAGGGACACTGGCGGTAAAAATATACTCGCGCAGAATTGGGCCACATACCTCAAGGCCAGATTGAATTGCTCGATACCTGGCGAGTTTCCGTTTTATTTCAACGAAATACGTGAGTATTGGCACGTTATATAACACGATGTACTATATTTTTGCTGCGTAATATTTTTTTATATTATAAATGACTCTTATCTCTCTATTTTGCTACGCTTAAAATTCAATATTTTTTTAAGATATTTATTATTTTTCTCTATTAAAAATATCGATATCTAATGACACCTCTAATTATAAAATCTTTATCTGGCGAGGGAAAAACTATTTTCGCTATTAACATGTTTACATTCTGACGTATCACTCCAAAAAGAATAATTTTAATGTACGTAGAATCCTCTGAATCTTAGAATATTTTATTCTTATTTTGACCTCAAAAGTAAATCTTTTAAAATCAAGAGAAATATAGTATAAACAAGATAATTTTCACTTTATTGAAAGAGGAATATATTTATACTGTAAAATAGTAAGCTTAGAATATGATATTATGAGAAAAAACACTTTGAATGTAAAATACTCTTTTTTGGGTGATATACTTTGAAGATGTATAATTACATTATTGCATCGTTGCTATTGCACAGAGAGCATTTACAAGGTGCCGGGTGACGATACGCATTTCTACGGTACGTTTACCACATCGACGAACGGGCTAATGGGTTCCGCGATATGTTCCTTCCACATTGACGCCATCCAAGAGGCTTTCCGCGGAAAGTTCAAAGAGCAGGCAACTAGCAGTAGCGCGTGGCTACCGGTCTTATCCAACAAGGTTCCGGAACCGCGCCCGGGCCAATGTGTCAACGACACAGAGACGTTGCCCGACACCGTCCTGAATTTCATAAGGTCCCATCCGCTAATGGACTCCGCGATTTCGCACGAGAACGAGAAGCCGGTCTTCTACAAGCGGGACGTCATGCTCACGCGATTGGTCGTCGATAAGCTGCGCATCGACTTCGTGGGCATCGATTTGGATTATACAGTCTACTACGCCGGCTCTAGTAAGTAAACTATCGAGTATCTGTCACGATAAGTAGAAACGCGGTCTAATAACTCATTGTTCCCCGATGAAAATACGTAAAAACACGTGCCTCTCGTTGCGTGTTACAGGCGACGGCCGCGTTCACAAAGTTGTACAGTGGATCGACAGTAACGGCGAATCCCAATCGATCTTGTTGGATGTTTTCGACGTGACGCCGGGCGAACCGATACAGGCGATGGAGATCTCGAAGGAACACAAGGCTCTTTACGTGGCGTCCGATCATCGGATAAAGCAGATCGATCTTGTAATGTGCACTCGACGGTACGACAATTGCCTGCGATGCGTCCACGATCCATATTGTGGATGGGATAAGGACACAAACATGTGTAAACCCTATGAACCAGGGTAAGTGCTCGTCGCACATTCCGATTTGCAATATTGCGAGCATACACGCGCCGGGCAATTTATCAGTCTCTAATTTTACGCAAGGTGCACACACATATTATAAAAAACAAAGAACCAACAGATTCGATTTTCATCATAATTCACTCGCTTGATTACGAATTACGGCACGCAGATTTCGGAGCAGTAATATTTGCGCCGATTTTACGCATCGTATATTTCAGTTATCGCAGATTCATTTCCGCAGATTCATTTCCGTTCGGTGAAACGAAATACTTTTACAAAAATAAAAAAAATAAAATAAAATAAAAGAGAAAAGAAAATTGCAGCTGGCAAATCAAAATTCAATTTCGAAATATTTCGAAATAAAATCACGGCAACGTAAATGTTTCGAGATTACATTTTGTTTGCGACAGAATTATCGTGCGTATAATATCGTGACTTCTTATTTCTGATTTTTTCTCGCGCAGTCTTCTTCAAGACGTGTCGAACACCACGGCGGACGTTTGCGACAGCAGCGTCGGCAAACGGAAACTGGTTGTCACGTGGGGCCAGTCAGTGCACCTGGGATGCTTCGTGAAGATGCCGGAGGTGCTGGCGAACCAGGAGGTACGGTGGTACCACTACAGCAAAGAAAAGGGAAGGTATCAGATCGCGTACAAGTACGGCGCCGGCGGCGACAAATTCATCGAGACCTCGGAGAAGGGTCTGGTGATCGTCGGCGTGAACGAGCAGGACGCCGGCAGATACGACTGCTGGCTCGGCGGTGCTCTTCTGTGCTCGTATAACATCACCGTGGACGCGCACAGATGTTCGGCACCGGCCAAGTCCAACGACTACCAGAAGATTTATTCGGACTGGTGTCACGAGTTCGAGAAGTACAAGTCGGCGATGAAGAGCTGGGAAAGAAAGCAAGCGGTAAGTCGATTCACATCCCACTCCTTCCTCGGATCAGTTTATAGCGTCCGACTGATATTTCTTCATATGCCCCAGGAGCATTTTTATACGCGGGCGAAATAACGTTGTCGTATATCTCAGATATTCATATCACCGTTCGTCATATATATATATATACAGGATTGTCATAAACCATAATCGAGCTGTTCAAAATTTGCATTGCAAAGCGATGTACAATTCAGCGAATTCTACGTATATTCATATCTTTATATGCATTGGAACGGATGGACGAAAATTAAATATTTATCACGAAATTGCGCGAGGCGAGGTAGAGTTTATTGTGGGAAAATGCACCCACGGGCGTATAGCCGTAAATCGATAATGTGTATCGATAAATATAATTGCATTTGATAGCAGCAAATGAGAATTACTCTGTAATTGTTCAAAATCGTTCGTGATCTTTTATGTATTACGTAACGACAACTCTTAACGCGTATCGAAATACACAATTTGCACGGTAAAATTATTAATGTGGCCCATTTTACGCTCGCTCTACATAAATATTTGCATTGCGTGTTAAGACAGTCGTTAATACTTTATTTACGTTATAATGCATCATTTCATAATAATCTCTTAAAATCTATAACGTGCTGTAAAATCGGTTGTGATCGGTTATCATGATATTTACATTTATTTACGGTTTCGCGCGAATCGATTTCACGCAGCGATCCTCGACATTCAATTTCGAGCACGTGATATCGCAATACACGAGGTAACATTTAATACAACACATTGGGGAATCGAGTTGCAGCCTCCCTTCACAACCTCCGCGCGCGCTTTCTCTGTTGCAGCAATGCGCCTCGAGGCAAAACGACAGCAATCAGAATCTACACACAAACGAGGTGTACGGTACGCCCCTCGTCTGATGGAGCCGATCGTTGGGTCCTTCGTCGAGTCGAGATTACGATGACACGATGATACGCATAAGCGTCCCGCCCAAGAATCACGGCTGGACCACGACCGGTTGGATCGGCCTGGCCTTCCTGTTGGCCGGTCACGCCACCGCGCTCGGCCCGCTGGTCACCCGAGGACTCTTAAGTGACTGAGGCCGAGCCGCGACTCGCGAACCGGTGAACTGAAAGTCATTGAAACGAAAAGGTGTGAAGAACGTACGCGTCATCGATCGTGCGTACCTCTTATCCACGTGCCACGGTGCCCGAGAGCCTTTCGTCGGCGCCACCGATCGCGAGTGACCATCGAGTTTATTGGCGGTCGGTGACCCGCGAGAATATTCCAGTTCCGTACTCGTCGTGCACTCAACTTTCCGTTACGTACATATATATATATATTTCATATATATATTTCGTACTCGCTTCGCTGTAAATAGATGTGTCGCGCGCGAGCCGCGAAAATGAGACCGAACGCTGAATGCCGCGAGAAACCACGAGCCTCGCGGGACAGCGGGGACGATCCTCGGCTTTCGATGCGGACGCGCAACCGCCGTGGAGTGATGTTTCTCGGGGTGAACGGACGATACCTTTTGTGCCGAAGAAACGTGGATAAAGTTCCGATTCCTCTCGCACACCTGGACCGCTCGGTGTTGGAAAAAAACTGAATGGAGAAACGCGCAGTTCCCTTTCCTCTTGAACTTTTTAATTAATTTACGAGACCGGGGGGGGGGAGGCAGTTTTATGTGTATATACGGATATCGGAGCCTCATTTACGGGAGGACGACGCAACGTTGATCGCGATATCATCGTGACCGAGATATCGATTATCAATAGGACGTCGACATTAAGCGGTGCGTCGAAGGGAGAAAGCCGCGTTCTCCTGCAGTTGTTTTCGCATCTGCGATTGGAGTGGACCGACGAGCGAGGTCGAGGTGGAGCTTCCAACAATGACAACGAGGGTGGGAGCATCGATTGGAGAACAAGTCGCTGAAACGGGCAAAACGGCTCGCACCCGCGAGGCTGAAAGAGGAAGCGGCGGCGTCAGTCGAGGAAAGAAAGGTAAAACGTCGCGTCAGAAAGGAGAGAAGAAAAACCGAAACGTGGCCAACGGCGCGTTTACGACGTCACGCAGGTTACATATGAGATTATTATCGGCTTTAGAGACTTTCGTGCGAACCGCCGCGCTGCTGCACTCGCGCGACGCTGGTTAGCTTTCCATATCACGTTCGCCACTTTTGCGGCGCGCACACGCCTATTTTCTACCTACACACCCCTCCCTTCCCCCCCTCTCACAGACCGGCCCTCGTACCCTTACCGCCGCGCACCTCCGCGTTTTCCCTTCATTTTTCCCTTCATATATATCGCATCTCGACGATCGCGCGAGCTATACCCGCCTGTTGTTATCTTTTGTTTGCGGGAACCTTCGTGCCGTGTTCTGATCATCGCCATTATTCTTCGCGCACTCACCTGAGACGCACGGCGGAACGAGCGCGCGATGACGCCGCGCTTTTACCTGTGCGCATTCGCATTGTGCCGATAAAAGCGCGTTGTACTCGCGTGTTGTGTCACATCGTCGTGTCACGCGGAAAAACCGTCGCGCTCCAGTTCGTGGGGAACCGCCTCGAGTACCTTCACGACGCGTCATCATCGTCGAGAGAGAACCCGACCGCCCTCTCCCAACCCCTCCCGTCAAATCAAGGTGCTACGCGGGTCTCTATTTCCTCCAGAGGAAACCGGCAAGACCCGTAGTCTCAGATCCATACGTACATTTCCTGTCTCCTTTTTTTTTTACCCGATTCTTTCCTCAACGGACACACGCGCGCGTACACGAAGAAAAAAAAAACGCGTTACGCGCCTAATGAGCGACTAGCGGCAATCGTTATGTACGCGTCCGTGCACTGTACATAATACCGGACTTAGGAGTCATGTACACAATTTTCCGCTTAGATAAGTCTAATATTAGCGTAGGAGATATACATGTTTGCTTATAAGTTTTCGATCAACACGACCTGAGAGAGATATCTCGTTGCATTCTGCGGTAACGCTGAGTAAACCGAAATAACCACCGTTAACAAAGCTAAACGCGGTGCTGGGGAACATCGAGGCGGGCGATCGTTTCGACGACTTCCGGACTCGAGGCTGCGCGGGCAATCGGGGCCAGCATTGCGTTTTTTATCCGCCGTACACCCGACATGCTCCGGCATAGAAAAGTCCACCACAGCGCGGCGTCCGTGAAATTTGCTTCGCCCGAAACTAATCGGAGTTTCGGCGTATGTCGTTTGACTTGGTTCAACTCAAGATATTAAATACGTCGATTAACTTCTTGCTTTACTATTATTACGGTTTATTTTTCATATCGCTCGAGAGCTTCTTTCGGACATGGGAACGGGCGTTTCCGACTTCGTGATTGTCTGTACATAGATAATAGCATTATATTTTTATAAAAAAAAAAAGACAGAAGACTTACTGCTAAAAAGCAACGGCATGATTTTAATCTATTATTAGTATTTTGACTATCCGCAGTCAAATTGATTGAATATCTGAAGCGAATCGTTTTCCAATGCAAACGGATATTTTTCGACTCGCACGAAAATGACAGAAATTCAATTTTATCACGCTTTATCGCTAATTTTGCAAAATGCATACGTCCTCGTTTAGCAATCGTCCAAGAGAATATGATGCAGACTCTATAGTGGAAATAGCGTTCGTGTTAGCGTCCGTCCGACTTTTCCTCGGAGATCTCGACATACATTTTATAATCAACGCAACAAATGTTTGCCGGTGCTCATTTAGCGCGGTCATTTGTCGAACGATCGACGTATCGAGATAGCACCCAGCTTGCCATACAGCACACATACACGTAAGCTAACATAAAGAGTAGTAGAGGAGATCATGACGCCTTTCTATACACGGATTTTAGTTCCCTCAAAAATAGTTGGTCGCATCGGTGATAGTTTCACTTTTAATCTTAAGTTTGTACATAGACATTTATATCGTAATGTCCAGTATCCTCGGTAATATAGCAGCGCGGGGAGCCTGCTCGAACGCGGCTGTTATACTTCTGTACAGAGATCGTCGCAGTTGACGGTTTACCTTTTGTACCTATAAGGCTCAACCTATACGAGATGGTACGCGATATAAGAGAGAGAGAGGGACTCCGATAAGAAAACCGCTGGAAGAAACCTGAGAGATCGGAATAGCGGAATTGTACCTAAGCGAAAACCTAGGGGAGACGTAAGAGAGTAATACAATAATCGGTAATCTCTAATCCTCGAGTATGTACTTATTATGAGCTTCAACAAGTATTGAATAGTATTATGACGTAGGATTAAGGCCGGACACACGTTAGGAATAAAATCGAGAGACTTTCGGACCGACCGAGCCAGCCGCGAAGTCGCACGGATCGGCGAGGATTCCGCCGCGCCTTGAAACATTTCTTTCATCCTGGAGACTCTCGCGCGTGATCTCGCGCGTTTTCAACGAGAGAACGGAGCTTCGGGGTCGCTCTTCGTCGATCCACTCGGTCCACTCGTATCTACAAATCATCCTTAAATTCCTTCAGCCATCAACCGACGTCCCGGATCGTACTAGATCGCAGACGCGTCTGGATATAGAGAGGGGCAAGGAAAAGCGCGGTCGAAAGAATGCTATGTACGCATATATATATATACATATGTGTGAGTGCGTGTGTGCATGCGCGTGCGTGCGTGCGTTCGATTGCGTGATGTCACGGATTGATACGTAAAGAATAGTAACTTACCTATCGTATATTTAAAGAAAGTTATAAAAAGAATAAAAGCAAACGTAATATTACGATAGAATAGTAAAGTACACGAACTTTGGCTAAGAGCGCCTTCGTGCAATCCTTGCGGACCACGTCACGTTCGAGTTGCACTGTTACGGGGGAGAGGGAGGGTGGGTGTGCATCGATCCTGGATGACGGTCCCCGTCTTGCGGGGGACGCGAAGAAGTGCGTGCCCGATGCGAGTGCACGAGGGCGCGCTTCGGGTTGGAGTAGGCGTGATCACGGAAAGCAATCTAAGTTGAACCTAAAGTTGTTAGATATATTATTTGTAAGATTACTGTATGTTGCGTGAATGCGATTGATGCGGCGGGATATCGCGAGCGGAACGATCGATCGGCGACGTAGAGGAAAGGTAGCCTGCCCGGCCAGCAAAGGCAAAATAGTTTCGCCGCTGTTCGTCGAGACGTGAGCTCGAAACGCACCCGAATGATAGAGAGAGAGAGAGAAAAAAAGAACCTCAAACAACACTGCCTGCGAAATCCTAATCGATTATCCCGCAACGTCGACCGCGAAGGCGAGATAGACTATAGACTCGGTTTAATGTATGCGATACGAGACGATTTTGGGTGACAGCCCTACTCGTGTAAGGGAAAATGCAAAGGGGGAAGAGACGCCCTAACTGAATAATTAGTTACGACGACATACTACTATGATAGGAGGAAGAGAACGAAGGATAGACCCGCGATAACGATTTATTAAAATATATCACTAGGACTAGCCGACGACTGTCTTAGGTTTCAAGTATCGGAAGCGTAGACTCGTTTCTCGAGTGGTGTAGCGAACGGGGGGAGGGGGGTGGAATGGAACGGGGAAGGATTTGCTACACATGGCGCTGCGTGTACCCTTTTACTTTTTCTTTTTCATCCCGCAGATTACGGACGCGGAAGAGCGGGAATGATCCGTTGACCGATTTCCTCTTAATTTCACCCGCCTTTCTTTCCGCTCTCGTGTCACCGGCGCCGTTTTTCTCCCGTTTTTCTTTCCCCTTTTTTTACGGATATATCTTGCCTTAAAGCAGAAAATTGGAGCGAATTCGCGCGCGCGTGCGAGATTAATAGTCCATTCGTATCGTGGAAAACTCATCCTTCATCATCGCCGTATTTTTCTTCGTTCTTTCGGTTCGCTTCTTTTTTTTGCATTCTGCTCGTTCCTGTCGACAGCAGAGCGATCAAGGGTGGAAATTAGGGCCGGGCGGTAGCGCGCCGTGAGTCGTTTTGAAACTCGTAGGAGCCGATATACCGCTTAGGGGAATTCAATTTAGCCGCACGGTGTAAGGGACGGATCCAGGCACCGCTCGAGGTAACGCCACCGTACCTCGGCGTGCATCGGCGCATCGGCAGTTTTGTTTATGGAACGTAATCATGAATATCGATCTTTCTCCAAGCGCCCCGCCAAACGTTCTGTTTGTTCGCACCGGGCGATATGTTTATCGATTAAATCAAATTCGGCCACATGCGTCACTCCGCTGCTTGTCCAACGAAAGTACAGTTCTTTCTGGGAACGAAAGTGACTTTTCGGAACGCTGCACAAGATGGGAAATCATTTTTATCTTGGGATGAAATGAAATTTTATCGTTTACATTATAAAAGATTGTCCTGTGAATTTCTGCAGCTACTTCGTTTGAGAGTGAAAACTCTCAGTCGCGCTGAATATACCGAATGTATAATTTTTATCTGCGTTGCACACGATCGCATGCGACACACGATCGATCGATTCACGGTACGCGCCGCCTAAAAATTCAGACTTAATGACACGTATGTGCGATTATCATCGTTAATACACGACCGTAGATAATTTTTAGTTCAAAGAATTTCGTACGATAAGAGACCCTTTTAGATATTCACCTATTACCTAAACCTAAACATCCAATCGCTATTTTTATCAAAAAAAACATGTTAAAAATCTTTAATAGTTATCCATTGTTCACTATTGCTATAATAAAGTTTTGCTTTAATAAATGATTGATCTGTATGTTATTAATTTACACACCCTGTGTCCCAGATCTTACAAAACTACATAAGGAACGTTGTAAATTATAAATTATCTCAAAGATTGATACTTGATACGCACACAGTCTTTTTTTTATTGAAAAGCTAGACTACTTATAGACTTCTTTACTCAAGTCTTCAAATAACGGAGGAAGGACAATGCGCCAGAAATCACAGGTAAGTCCAACTCTCATAGATAACTGATGACGGATGGTTTCCAGTTCGTTGACCCTTTCAACGACGGAGGGAGGCATGAAATTTGCGACCTCGTGACGCGCAAAATGCAATCAGCGGACCGCGAGAAAAAGGATTGAACGTTGTCTGGAACGACGGCGAACAACGTGTTATAGCAAGTCGTTTCGTTCGACCATCAGTCGATCGATAAAACAACCTTAATGCCGGTGTATATTCTTCGTTTGAATAATTACGCGCGATTACGGACTTTACGGTTTACATGTAGCGGCTATAGACCCCTAGACAGACGTCATCGGCGTCCGACTTAGGGGGACGGACGCTTGCGTCACGCATTGCCTCGCGATATATTGTCGCGATGGGGTTCTTGATCCGTCATGACGTCATCAGAACGATATCGCGTTACTCTTTCTCGGACGTACGCTTCTTCGGAACTCCGTGACGTGGGCCGATTGACTTCAAAGGTGCGCTTTGCAATGTTACCACGCTTTACGCGGCCGGCTGTTACAGGGAAAGGTCGTGGGAATACGTGCATACCTACCATGTTCCCTCAAACGGGGTTGAATGTAAAGCTGCCCTGAAATCGACACGCCTCGTACGTTTGTAGTATTTAAAGAACGCTCGCGTAGTTTATGAGACACACGACGTATGTCTCTGCAATGCTGTCACAGATTTACGAAGTTTTAACATTCACGCACGCTTCTGCAGACGCACGCGGAGATATACTTTGCAAATGTCAGGCCTCACAGACGCAACCGAACGAGGTTTAATGATGCAGCAAGGGCGAAGAATTTTATTTCTCTTTTATTAGTCAGTATTCTTGCGAGAGGCAAAAGAATATCGTAAAGATACGAGGTGGAAAAATCGATTCGACTTTTAGATCGTATCTCGAATTCGAGCTTCCTAAACTCACACGGAATTCAATTTAAAAATCTAATCCGATAAAGCGATATATCGACACGTTACGCCGGTCGGAACTTACGCTCGGTCCAGCGAGGTTTAACGGATCGTGTTAAATCGGCGCGAGTCTATTGATCTTAACTTTGTTAGCCGCATACCAAACGCCGGTGAAAGATATATACATCGCGCCGATACGGAGATTGAGTTCGACTATCGCTTGATGGCTCGCGCGTGTTCCATAAGTGGTTACAATCAACGGTGCTTTGCTGTCGCCATTGAATAAAACGTATTCGGGGCCACTGGACCGGGTGGTGGACCCATTGACGGCACGTATCGATGATAACGAGCGATATCTGAGTGCGTAGCGTAAACTGCAAAACGCAATTGCCGTCAAAGTGGCGCGTTTATGGTCGTCTTTATCGCTCTACCTATGCGCGTCGGCGTCCTTTGTGAATATTTCAGTTATCCGAGGCTGCTATCCAAGTTTTAATGGAAATGCCCGATCCGCTTTAATTAACTATTACGAACTGTTCGAGCGCCGAATTGTTGGGCACGATGGGAGGGCCGAATGTTTATTCTTTCACGCATCCCACGCATCACGCGAATATTTGCACGTGCGGTATCCGCTAGTTTATATTCGTTTCATATTTGTGTCGCGGATATATGCATGGGAGTTTATCCGCGAAGCTCTGTGTCGCTTAATTCACTTTACTCTTTCTGGAACGCACGTATGTGTATTGTATATATGTATGTGTATATACATATATATATGTATACACATATATATATGTATATTATATGAGTACAAAACCTCATATTGTTTTGTTAGAAACACTCACATTACAATACTCTATGCTATCGCGCAATGTATACCCGCATTAGTACTTTTGATTCCTATTAATAATGCACACTTGCAAATGGGTTAAAATATTTGACGCAACGTGCTGTGCTATATACGTATCGTTTATTAATTTCTACTTATATCACGTTCGATATTTGTTGCAAAATAGCGTACTGCGTAGAAACTATATTAATTTGTTCAGGGAGTACTGTTATTTACGCTCCTTGCTAATAATATGCAACGCTTTCTCTCTGGAATTAAAGGACATAAAAATATCTACTGTCTCCCGTCTTATATTGCCGCTAAAAGAATTGACCTGTAAAGAAAAAGTATTCTCGTACCTGCTATTTTCGTAATGGACTAAGATCAATTGAAGTGACGTTAGGAAGGAAGTATATTTGCCGTTTTTTTTTTATCCGCTTAATCATCTGACGCAATAAAAAATCAGGATTCGAAATTAATAATCTGGCTTACAATCCATTAACACGGTCGCTTCCCCGTTTCATTCTCCACCGTGACATTCTTCACTCATGATTAGCGTATCATTGTCCGCTCGCCACTTTTGTTCTCCTCCCTGTGTTTCCATCACGCGTAATGATTCATGTATTGCTATCCTCCGCCTGCGTGTGAAGTAACCAATGCAAATCGGTTAGCCTCGCCGATGCATTATCGAGATATCGACCCGCGACCCGTATTTCCAGCATCACCGATATAACATTAAAAAATCACTATTCGCAACCACTCAGGCGCACATCGATTTAACTTCACGATAGCCACAATTCCCGTTTTAACCGTCATTTGTCTTGCGTTCAGGGCAACCGAATCCATTGACATTTTTCGAATCCCAGTATGAGTTCTCGCCTTGTTTCTGGATTCATATTCAGCTCAGTGAATCGCTTGCTAAATTTACATGCGCCATTTTATCGTTTTATCTGCTCGCACCAATGAATTTTCACAATTAAGAATACCAAAAATAAAAGGTACAAAGATAGATGAGGATCACATGGATATAACGGTACTTTAATTATATTTTTATTCCTAACATATCCCCAACTGCCTGAATTTAATTTCAGTCTTGTTCCTTTTTCTATCGTTGTTCATTATTTTGCAGAGAGCATAAAATATATAAACAAAAACGTCGTGTCGTATATTTGCTGCAGATTTACTTGTTTGATTACAATTTTCAATTCTCCGCTCCTCTAGTTACCTTCCGCTTACGAGGTTGACCACCCTCTTCATCCCTTCGTTCGTCTTCGAGGTTTTTTTACGCCAGCCACCGCTCTTCCGCGCACCGGTGTTTCTTCTCGCTCTCCTTTTTTTATTATATTGGATGGGTGGCGAAATTTATAACGCCACCCTCGAGGTACAAGGATCTGAGCGTTAAGGTTAACGGCTTCCACTACCCGGCAGTATACGACTCTACTACACTCAACGGCCTGATAATGCTTTACTTGCATTATGGAAAACAGTTCGTTAAAACCGTATTATCCGCTCCGCCGAGCGGCGGTACCGGCCAGAGGCTCAGCTGCGTGCTAGGAGCTACCGTGTATCGCGATATATCGCTTCTCGATGGTCTTCGCCGTAGCAAGCACTTCGAGAATTCATGAGGAAACTTGGAGGGTTCAAAGGGAGACCTTGACGCTGTCAAGGGTTGCAATAGCGGGTGATATAGTTATCAAGAGCCTGGACTGTGACCTACTGCATACAATATCTCCTCGATATCCTTCGTAGATCCCTTTGACCTGGGGAAGGAATAAGGAGAGATGTCCAATATCAACTAATATAATAATTGTGACCGGAGCTAAATGATCATTTTGCAAAATTAATTTGTGAAACGAAATTAATATTTCCCTGCAAAAAAAGTATCTAAGAAAGAAGTAGCTGAAAAGCTTAATCTTCAATATTTGTGACCTCGTAATTACTTTCTGATAGTCTTTAGTAAAATTAATAATTCATTAATAAGCCTAACATACTTTTCTTTGCTGTATAATATCTAATGTTACTACTCAAACGATAGCACAAATAATTTATAGTAATGTCTATAACGGTTTTTCTGGCACGACGACTACTTTTATTATTCATGAAGATGGAACGGATTCTCAATTCGAATTCGGCATTGTCTTCGATTTCCGTCCTTATCGCCGTTTCCCAGTAGCTTCCAAGATCGCAACGCGCAACGAAGGAATCTTCCGGTTCTTAAGGCTCCGGGTCGAAGCCACCTCGATTTTCGACCGTGTCGTGTTACCACGCCCACTGACTGCACCGCATCTATGGTCTCATTGTGCTTTAAACAAAGCGACCGCCGTGAATTGTTCGGGATTTAATGAAAGAAGAATCCCCGCAGTCACCACCTACGTCTGTCCGCAGGGGTCCGGCATCAAATCCTCCGACTGATTCCTGAATTTATCGGGAGGCCGCGAAATAGGCGTGGAATCAGTTAAACGAACCGTGAACCGACACCCGAGAATTTTTCACCGAAACAGAGGGAAATCGCTTCGACCTCGGAACGCTCATCGCGAATTCCGTTTCAGAGCCGGTTTGCCAGGCTGGATTGCTTCATTTTTGGCTGTCTCTTAATTAACGAATGTACGAGAAAATTGTTGAGAGATACTATATCAGTAGAGACAAGTGATTACTATTTTAAGCAAGGCGAAAACTGTCAGGAACATTATGGACATTTAAATTTTAACTGACGCGCCGGGGTGATCGCAGAAGTGTGCACTATACAAATGAAAGCTCTCGTTGTACCTCGGACTCGTTACCGCTATTTAATCCTGTCGTCAACAGGTATGTTTCGATACTCTACGAGGCTGCACGGTGACACGTCCATAGCAGAAAAACAGCAGACAGATGGTTTGTGCAAATCAAGCCTCTTGACAGTGCTTCAAATTTTTTGGCAAAATGCAAGGGTGATGTGATCATGCAACGTGTACCGTCCAATGACGCTCTCAGTTTGAAATTAAATCCGACAGAAACTTTTAAACATGCTCCATAATTATTGTTCAAACCTCTTTTATTTAATGCATAGATAAATACACATTCGATAATTTTAAGGTGACAAAGAGCCAAAAAAGGCAACAAATATCTTCGTATATTTCTCTAAAATATTAACAAGTAAAATTTAGCATCAATTTTTTTAAAAGGAACTTTTTGAAAAGATTTTAAAGGACATTGTACACTCTGATCTGAAGGAAGTCTCTATTCGACAAGGAAATTAGTACGAGTCCTTAGTTTTATTCGCTTGTACGAATTTTTATTCCGTCGCGGCCAAACTTTCGACTAAAATTCTTACGAACTGGAACGAAAACAAGAGAGATTTCTGGACGTGACGTGCGCGCGGGGGAATGTTTTAACGACTAGATTCGGTGGGGTGCCGGTGGGGTGCGGGATAAGAGAGAAACGAGAGTCGAACTTTTTGACGACTGCGACCACACCGGCGAGATAAACGTTGCCCCTTTTACGAGTCGCGGCAGAGCGGCCAGTAGATAGCGACGTGCACGGGTCAGCCGTTCCCGCAGCAGTGTAACGACTTGTTTTGTCAAGCGGCGGATCGAACGGCACAAATCACTCGGCGACAAGGGAGGGACGGCAGGATGAGGGACGATCGTGCGTTGCAGAAATCGCTGCGAACGGCGTTTTCGTGAACTTTCGCACCGTCCCTAACGGAGATGGTGGAGGCTGTTGCGATCGGGGGGGAAATACGGAAACGGACGCGCGGGGAACCACCGGAAATCAACGGGCGAGAATTACGGTCCCGCCTACAGTGACAGTGATGATAATGGCGATCTCGTAACGGCAGTCCAGTGTTGGTGTTGTTTGCGATAGTAGTTACGCGAGCTAATTCAGCGAACCGCGTTAATCCAACGTAAATGTTATATCGCACGATATCGTTGTCATGTTCGGCACGTTTGACCTAATAAAAATATTGCCGACAGATATGTAGCGAGGAAGTACTTCCTGCGTCCCGCCTCGTCTTGCAATCGACCACTTCTTTCCTGTTCATCGTTATTTTCCCCACTTCTGTCTTCCCTTCCACTTTGTCCAGCATCCGACGAGTCTCTATAACGTTGCCAACATTGCACATTATTGCATCGGGCGATACACGGCGCTTCGTATTTCTCTGTCAAGCGTATATGGTCGTTTCTTATTGGACTCGCGGATATTGTTTTATGTGAACCGATGTAGGTAGTCAGCAAATCTACCCAGCGCGCCCGCGCTCGGACATTTTGTCACAGTCGCGCGGATAAAATCACTTTAAACGAGATCCTCTCACACGGCAGATAATTGAAATTTCGCCGTTCATGATACGCGATAATGAAATTATGACGCCCCGATATAGAAAATTGAAATTCTCACGCATTCGTCGCACTGAGCTGCATTGTTAAAAGGGATATCACGTATATCCACTTAATCATATTAACGGCGTATTACTCGCGCTCGCATAAAAATCTCGCTGGAAAATGCACACGCTACGTAATATCATTGTTTAAAAAAAAAATGTATTTCAACGTAAACACCGCAGCAAACAGAGAAATGAAATCTAAGAAATCATTGATTAATTTTTCAAGCAATTAAGAGCACATATAACGAAATGATATCGTTTCTGAATACAGGTGCGGAATGAATGATTAGGATCCGATTACCTAATTGCAAGTGAATCACATAGAGACCGAAATGAAAGTTGCAGTTTTTGCTTTGATAAAGTTAAATTCGAACGACCGAGTTACAGTGCTATGTCGTTTAAACCGTGAAGTACTTATCTAGAAAATTGAAAGCAAATTGCATTGAAATTTAAAAGCAATCCTGAACCTCGTTACACTGGAATAACACGCGGCTACAGTCCCATGCTGCGCGATCGGTCGAGCCGTTTTAAGCCGATTTCGCGCGAAGCGGTAAACGAATTTTAACCAATTGCGGTAAAATGTAATAACGAAATTGCTCTCGCCGCGATATAAAACAAAGCGCCCGTAACAATTTTTTCCATTTCGTTCTTTCAGGTGGATAGTTCAGTCTCAACTCGCTACAAGTCAATTCTTCTCGTCTTGCTCTAAAAAAAAACGGAACTTTAATTGACGCAGGAGGAATTTTGTAGGATAAACATGTGAAAAATTTATATGTTGAAGGGAGTCTAAAATTTAATTGTATTAGTCTTGCACGTGTGAATAGAGCTGGCAAATGATGTTGAAGCGCAGCATGTCAGCGCACGATCCTTCATTGATTCCGCCCGACTTTCTTTCACGTTCGCGAAGAAAGCCGCAGAGCGAGAGGAAGCGGACGGAGACCGGAAGGCTGCGTGCGGCCAAGTTTCGGGCTTTCGCGGGTTTCCGCGCGGAAGCAGCCTCTGATCTATCGCTACTTTAAACCAAAGGGAAAGCCACGCGGCGGCGATCCCGCGGAACGCGGCGCCTCTAAACGAGGGGGAAATCGAACTTTTCCAATTGATTCGACTTAACTGGCTGGGAGGGAATCCAGCACGGTAGCAATCGCCGAGCGCCTTCGACTGACGCCGCACCCCGACGCCCCTATTCCACCGCGCTTCCACCACCTTCGATCTCTCTCTCTCTCTCTCTCCTTCTACTTGGACGAATCCGAAGGCGAAATATCGCGCAAACTTTATCGCGGCCGCTCGCCTCGTTCAGTTCGCTCACACGCGCGCGCGAAATGCTCGCCTTACCTATGGTCTGCACGCTACGTATATTCGTACGTCCGACTTTTTGACTTCTCAACTTTCCGCGGGAGATCGTTATCAACTTCGACCCTGCTCCGCGAATCGCTCGATTTTCAGAATCGCAGAACGGAAACGCGGATAATTATAGCCGCGGGCAAACGCAGAGCGAATCCTGTCGAACGTCAAATAAAGAAAAAAATATTATTTTACGGTTATAATTGCATTTCCGCACAGAGAACCAGCTATATTTAACAATTTTAATTGTTTATACGAGAAGAGATGTTTTTTTTTTCTATTGGAATTTCGAATTATATTGTATTGTTTGAACGATCAATTTATCCCAATTAATACGATAAATAAGATGCAATTTATTGCAAGAGATTTATAAATTTTTAATTATAACGAGAAAGTATTATGCCCGTTGTTAGCGTATATTGTATAATTATAATTTACTTTGAAATAATATACTTTGAAATAAAATATAATAATATAATAATAATATAATTTGAAATAAAATTATTAAGTA
>VBVQ01002129.1:2374-27331 GCA_011636635.1 Tetramorium simillimum | reverse complement strand
GCGAGGGGCAGGGCGGGGGAGGAGGAGCCGAGCGGCGCGTGACAGAACGAGACGGACGTTCGCGCGGCGGTGAAGGAGGAAGAGGTCCCCCCGAAAGAGCAGAAGACAACGTCCGCCATTTTTCTTTTGACGTACCGTGATCTGCCTACGAATCCGTGTTGTGCCTGTCCGCCGCGGTGAACAGAAGGTGCACCTTTTTGCCCCTTTCTTTCTCGTTTTCCGAGGGTAAGGCGACGACGACGATAACAAGGAGGAGGCGGAGGAGAGGTAGAGAAAGAGGCAGCCGAAGAAGCAAGCGGTGGGGAAGGGAGCGATAGCGACGACGGGGCGGCGACGACGGCGACGACGACGGCGGCGACGGCATCCGGACGGTCAGCGTGTGTAGTGCGCATTAAGATAAGAGCCGAGAGTGCGGAGATAACGATAAGACGGACGATCAGACGTCAGTGGCGGGCCGTAGTAACTGCATCATCGTCATCGGCAACGGCAACGGCAGCGGCGGTAGCGGCAGCGGCGGCGGCAGAGGAGGAAGACGAAGAAGAAGAAGAGGAAGAGGAGAAGGTGGAGCGACAGCGGCAGCGGCAGTAGCAGCGGCAGCAGCGTGACGGGCTGCTCTCGTCAGTCGCGCAACGATTCGAGCGAAAGGGAGCGCGTGTGCTCTGGACGCGGCTGACGGACCGTATCCGACGGTGTGTCCGAGGTGACCGCCGCGGGGAATCCCAGCGGCAGCTCCTCCGACGGGCCTGCGGAGACAAGGACGACGGAGCGACGTGGACGACGTGGACGACGGCCGACGGCAGGCATCATCCAGGCTCGTCCAGGTGCCGCGTAGGTCCCACCCTTGGCCCCCCGCGACGACGACTGGGCAGGAGGTGGTGGAGCATCGTCGTGCTCTTCCTCGTCGCTGGTAATCGCCGTGCCGTGCACGGTGCACACGGTCACGCGCCACCGCGTACGTCGGCAGCAGCGCCACCGGGATGGAGAGGCCAGCCGCTTTCGTGCTGCTGGGGATGCTATATTTAGCGGTGGGCACCCTCGTCACGGTCCAGGCAGGTGAGTACCTCTCTCTCCCTTCCCTTCGACAGGCACGCACATCGCCGCCGCCGGCCGCAGCGCGCCTTTCGACTTCCTTCCCTCCTTGCGACTCCCGGTGGAGCGACCGAGGTCCAGTCCGGTCGAGTCGCTTCGATTCCCGAAACTGACAAGACAAGCTAGGAAGACTTCCCCTTGGAGTCCCGATCCCGCCGCGGTCGATAACGGACGGCTTTCACGCGACACCGTGATTCATCGTCGATGCTCATGGCAAACATTGGTAAACGTAACTCCGGCTGCGCGAAGGAATTTTTGCTCCGATCGCGAGAAACTTGCCACGATTCGCACGGATTCGCCGTCACGAGGATACCTCGGGTCTCCTTGGGTCACCTTCGGTTGACGCACAATAGCTTTACATCACCGACGGCGTTTCATCAATAGACAATAACGTTGGAAGCCCGCCCGTCAATGAGGCAATTCTGTTCGCGCGACGATGGAAGCCTGGAGTAACGTTCAGCCGGCGTCGCCGCTTTTTGATCACGGCCGTCCGTCATCGATTGGACAGCTATATGTCGAGCACTTTTCGTGACACGACGGTGAACCTTAAATTTCCCCCTGAACCGAAGGATTGACTTCGCCAACGGCGCTCATTAAGACCCCGAGCGACTTGCGTGACAGGCAGATTTAATTAAACCCGCCCCGAGTCAACGATACGCCGTTGCTTCTCTCGGCTCGCGGTCGTAGTACGGACAAAGGTAATACGTTATTAATCGTGCCAAGGTGATGAGCGACGCGTTAAAGGTCAAAGGTGCTTAAACGCGAGCGCTTCTCGCAGCCTTAAAATCGCGAAATTGCGCGCGTGATGAAACGTCGATGAAGGATCCACTGTTAATTCTCCTTATGTTTGATTCCTCTACAGGCTTTCCCGGACAAAACTTTCTCGATCGACGATTTTACTCGCGGGCTATTTCGGACGCTTCCGTCTCGAGAAGTTGAATTGAGTTGAGTAGTCGAAGGAGACGAAGCTTTCAGCTTAGAGATGTTACACACGGCCGGCTGTCGTCGATCGTTATTCTCCTAGTTCGTATCCGAACTTGCGTGATGGATGAAACGGAAGAAGCAGACGCGTCTGAAACGCGAGTACCGGAGGCTTGCGATTCTAGATGCGAAAATGGAACATCTCGGGCCGCGTTTCTATCGAGCGCGACGGTGGATTGTAGCTCCTGTTTAATCTGAAGACCAACGGACGTGTTACGTGGAACGATTGCAGCGAGAAACCGCGAACTCTCTGCTATCTCGAGTACATTTTATTGTAGCCGTATCTATCGGGTGGATTTTGTCTGTAGATTAGATTGCTCGTTCGACGGCACTTAATAACCGCATGATTCCCGTAGTTTGTCCGATAGATTCGATACGGCATTGTTCGGAGGTGCCTGAACTGTTGGAAGTTCTGAGGATCTTAATGTGGCTTTTAGTGTCGCGACGCTCTTGTAATGAGAGCGCAAATGACTGTAAAATGAGCGTATAAAAGCCGATTTAATGTCTCTTAAGTTTCGCTATTAATAATATTCTCGTTACTATTCCGTTAACTGCACACTGCACATTTCGCAAAAATTAACAGAAAAATTAGCGTTACGTAGTTCTACACGCAATTATTCGTTGAGATTACAATTTTATTAATTTAGCAATCAGATAACTCTTCTACATCTAGTTTTCTATTTGCAAAAGCCTGCAATCTGAGCTCCTCGGTTCTAACTCTTCGTTATCGCGATAATCAAAGCTGGAGAAAGTCAAACAGTGCGACGAAAATGCAGATATAAATCACCAGCTGCCTTACGATGGATGCTTTTTATTTTATTTATAGCGAGATAACGTTCGCGATTTTATCGTGTAAGGACTTTAAGCTGATATACGCGTTGCGTATTTACTTTTCCGACGTGATTCGGGCCGCATGGAAAACTTCGTGCCGCGGGCTCGTGTTTACGGATAACGCGTAAACAGCAGGTTTCGTCTACACGATATGATCTCTCCTCGCGGATCACTAATATTTATGATTTGCCGCCCTGACGCGTCTCATCACAAACGGTACACCCACATTCGGAGGCCTTTAAAGAAACTTCCCGGCGATGAAACCGAAAGTTCGATTCTCGCGTATTCAACACGTGTTGATCATATACAAGATATACGATTTAACGTGCGATCGTGCATTAAACGCGTAAAGATAATTACGATAGATTACAATAAATCGCACGTTCCGTTCGAGGAAGCTTCACGCGGATCGCTCGAGAAAGGAGGAAGAAACGTCTGCCGGAGAGAAGCGTCTTATCCTCGTCACGAGAGATTGTCTTTGAGGTGCAAACGGACGTGACGATCTTTTACATAAATGCGGATACATCAGTACGACGTTCTCTCGAGTATCACGACGATAACGCGCGCGCTTGAAATTTCAACGGATGAGACTCGGCGGCAGGCGGAAAGTTCCCAAGCGGAGGCGTTTCAACGACGGGGCGTTTATTAACGTAATTTGCGGTTTGTTGAATATCTCGCGGCAAGGCGTCGCTTTCTAGGTCGCTTTAATGAGAGTTATCGACACCGACGGGACGCGTTCTAAAAAAGTTTAGTCGATAACGCTGCGACTGTGCATCCTCGCGAGTCACGGCACGCTCCGCGTCCCGTGCATCGGCACACGTTCCTTCTCCTGCACTGAAAGAAAAATATAGTCACTTTTGGACCCAACCACAATTTTATAATTTTTTTAACGATAATTATGGTTAACATAATGATGCATACAGTTAAGTTAATCGTATTTATTGATAGAAATGTAAAATATAAAATGTGAAAGAAATATAAAATTATGCTTGGGTCCAAAAGTAACTACATATTTCTCCCAGTGTGCTCTAGCGCTCGCTCTAATCAATCTTCATTTCACGAAACCCGGTAATTTCGTATTCGTAATTCCATTATTTCGTTAGTCCTTCATAATTTCATATTATTAGTAATAATAGAGAGAATTATATAACACAATATGTGAACTAATATAGCAATAATAGATGCTAGAATAATGTAATAATGGATATATTTCGCGGGAATTAATGAGTAGGAAATAATCTGCCCAACGTGTCGTATCGATCCCCCACGACGTCTCTGTTTACGGTCGTTAACTCTACATCAATCTTCCGAATATTAACATTTCAGATCGTCAGTTACACGCGCATCGATTGCCTCTAGCTATCAGAATTTAGAGCTGCAGTAACGCTTAAGGTGTTCCTAAATATTTGAAAGTTCCGTTAGTACACTTGAAACTGTACATCTATCTTCAGCAATGTGAAGGAATACTTGTCCTCGAACGTGCGATATTTCTGACACGGACAGCACATGTTACCCATTTGCATCAAATATTTATTAAGAAAATATGAAAGCGACGCGAAAGGGAGGGAATAGAAGAACTTTATCGAGTCTTCCTCGATCCTATATCGGTGAGATTACCTTGTTGGATCTTTTTCGAACCGAGAGGCGGGGAACGTTTTTTTTCCTTCCTTTTTTTTTATATCGGCGATAATAAATAATATCGGCGCGGCAGCTAACTGGGCACGTCATCGCGGATGTTACTTTCACGACGGAGAAGGACTCGCGAGGTGCCGTTTGCCAAGGCTCGCGTATCTCTGTCGCGCAACTCGGTATCCGATTCCGCGTGCATATATCGCGGCGTTTCGCAACGAGCAATCACGCGAGAGGATCGTTCTTAAAGTCGCGATGCGAAAGCGAGAAAGGGAAAGAGAGAGAGAGAGAAAGAGAGAGTCGGCGTGTCACAGTGGGTACCGCCGATCACGACCGGGTCGAGGTGGAGGACGTCGGCGACGGTGGACTATTCGCGCGCCGCGGCAACTTTCGTTGCGCAACGATCGACCCTGTTTTCCGTTCACCCAGAAAACTCGACTCGTTTCCCGCGAATGGTAACCCATATCTGGTATCTGTTCGCCGAGGGGATCGTTATAGACATCAGCCCCGACGTACGTACGTACGTACGTACGTGACGCGGGGAGAGACCAACGTCGGTGGGAGAGACGGAGAGAAAGAGAGAGACGTTGTCGCCTCTTGCATGCCTGCCTGCCTGCCTGCCTGCCCGCCTGCGTTTGTGCCAGACGCGAGAGAACGCTAAAAACTTAACTCCGAATAGCTTGCGCGGCTTTGCCCGCGCCTATTTTTACATCTATAAACCGCGAGACACGGCGGATCATAACGTTCCCGAATCGACGGCGGAGTCGAGAAACGCGACCGCCCGTGACTACCCCTGGGCGCTTTCGCGTCGTGCGATTATCAAGGTCGAGCTGTAGACCCTGCGGAATTCGCGGATCTTCGCGAGATCATAATGCGCTTTATGTATGACGATACTAGAAGTCAGAGAAATTGGAAAGAAGATCAAGCAACTCGACCTAAGAATTTTAAGTACTGACAATGAGGAGAATTAACGGATTTTTGCGGTGTCTGGTATCGCCTTGAGAATATATCATATTTTATTCAAGAGGAAGTATTCTCGCGCGTGTGTATATTAATTTGTTTTCGTAACTACTCTTCAGCTTGAGATACCTAACCACCACGTCCGAATGGTCAAGAAACGTCTCTATTCTTGAACGCCAGATGAGAAACGCTTACGTCTCATCCTGCAAGGATGCATCTATTTTTACGGTTCCCCAACGTAACACCGAGTTCCCATAGTCTTCGCGTCGCGCTTTCGAAGCACGGAGGAGGCCACGTTCAAGATTACGTCTCACGGAACGGAGAAGGCGAGTCTAGGAATATACCCCGAAAGTGTGTCACATCTTGCCTTGATTACCGCACTCAAAAATGCAACACGGTGCGACGGCGAAGTTTCAATGCAGCGAAGACCTGCACACGTTGCAAATCAAGAATGAGACGCGTTTGAAGAAAACGTGCCTGTCATTCGTGACGAACGGAGAAGAACGGCAAGATGAAGCGAAACGTGAATGATAACAGCATGCGAATACGCGTCTCTGATTGGCAACAGAATTACAGGAGTCGCTGTCAGCTTTTTCGCTCCTGCGAGAATTCTTCGCGTGCGAGAGCAGCTGCGCCCGCGACGATACAGTCACGCATTGGGAATGCGAATCGTGACTGCTTTCCGAAGGACACGTCCTTCGGCCGTACAAGTCAACTCCACCTCTAATGTCGTTCAACCTAAAATCTAATCGTTTATTCAAGAATCGCGTCACGCACGATTCTTTTCTTCGAAGTCTCTCTGCCGTTCGATCCGCGCGAGAGCGAAGCCTATGCCTCGTCGAGAATTCTTTTGGGAGAGAAGGGGGGGAGCAAACTGGAAGATGATCTGTGGGTCGTTGTCAATCGAGAGACATTTCGTCTCCTCGTGAAGTTCGTGTGCGGATTTTCAGCTACGTGGTGCCGTCGTGAAAGCGGGCTTAAAATAACATTCGTAGTTTATTGATTTTCCCGGAGTTACCATGCCCCGCCGATTCGCATTTGAACGCCGTGTCAGTCCGCCGGACAGTTCCCCTTCTGTCGCCGGATCCATTCTGGATTTCGCTTTGGGGAGGGAGCGTAGGAAAAAACAAATCGTCGGAATACCGACGAAATTTCTCCGCCGCGATCACGCGATGCCATCGAGCAACGGCCCGTGGTAATTCAATAACAGGAATCAATGTTAGCTCAGTTAGCGAATCATTTATTACTGTTTGGTTGCCACTTATAAGCCGCGGCCACGACGACTATATTCGTCATGACGGCATGACGCTGATCGTTAAACTCGGTTGATTATTCGTGTCACATATAAAGCAGAAGATTTATACGAGCAAAACATACGAGGAATTGATTTACGTTGAAATCAAACGATATATGCGAATATCGACTTGGAGCTTCAAAAGTAACTTCGCGGTCTTCGTAACTTTTTAATGAACGAACGTACTGAAGTATAACAGATTTAAACAATGGAATTAAAATTTGAACGAAAAATCACGCGACAAAATAAGTACAGCCGAAGAAAGATTTGAATTATTAACGATTATTACACGAATGTATTTTATGAGAATTTAATTTTTCGAAACACATTTGATTTTATTTTTACCGTATTAGGTAAATTTAAAAAGGAGCTTCGAAGGTAAAAATATTGTTCATATCAAACTGCATTGTAAGGATTGAAATTAAACGCGGCCGGAATAATTCTCTGCGATGAAAATAATTGAACAATGCGATACGTCAGACGGTCTATTCTCGGAATTTTTCCTCGTTCATTAGCTCGGCTCTTTTACGAGGCGACGTTTACGTGCCGGTTATCAGCGTGTTGGATCCGCAATCGAGATGAGTTTCGCCCCGATCTGTTCGGTTGACGTTAATGACGCCGTCGACATTTATTTTGACCACCGAGCTATCGCGAAAATAACGATTCGCGCTCTGATTCATATTCTCACTGGCCAGAGACCGTGCTTTGTCACTATTTATCACCGTGAAACTACTATGACGCATATAACTTGCCCGCACACAAGCACGTGTACGTCACCACGCTGGTATAATTCTGCTGATTCGTCATCAACGCGTGGCATGGTTCTCTCTGTTGCCGAGTAGAGAATTTCACTCGGGCTGTCCGTCCAAAGATCCCCAATATCATATAAATATTATTTTACATGTTATATAATTTGATAATCAGAGATAAACTCCTGTAAGGAATTATTCCTGCAATAAGAGAATTAATTAACAAAGAAACGCAAAATTAGTTTCTCATAAGAAACTGACAGGATCTGAAATTAATTCTTGCGAATATAATGATACTCCTTCTGGGTTTAGAAACTGAATTCAAAGTAATTTACATAATTAGAATACACAAACTCTTCGTGGAAAGACGAGATATAATATTACATGCAATATATTAAAATAAAATTTAATAAAAGATTCTAATGTAGAATTAATTTCTCTATAGAGACATAAAATTATGGAATATTAAATTAATTCTATATTAATTAGAATCTTTTATTAAATTTTAGTTTAATATATTGTGTGTGTATGCATTTGTACGCGTTATCTATCTGTAAAGAGAATAATTCATGGCAAGACTCGCGAATAGCAGTTGTTTACGAATATTACTGGCAGCAATCAACTTGATTACTACTAATTGTTCCCTCAAAAGAATTCCGGTTTACGCTCTGCGGTATACTCGCCAAGATAATTAACTGATTATACGTGTGCGATCGATAGTTGTGTGGTCATTTCACACCGACGGCTAAGAACCGACAACCGAGAGGAGCGTTCTCGCGGCCGAAGCACGCCGGAGAATGTAAACGTGCGTAAACACGTAAACACGCGTTCCCCGAGTGCGGGGCGATCGATATTCAGATCATACTCTCTCGCATTCGAGATAAGAGCAAATTTATTTCCGCCACGCCTGTTTTCTACGAGGCAATCATCTATCACGTAAGTTTTCCGGAGTTCAATATCGATCGACCCGCACTGCAAAGTACAACGCCGCGAGTCTCGAGATTTTCAGTTTAGAGGAAATAAACTAACTGACAATGAGTCGACTTGCGAATCGGAATATTTAATTATTAATTTATCAGAAACACAGTTTTTCTCAACTGTTATTTCATACCAATATTATTATTTTGAACACAGAGTCGTTACATTGTAATTCCACAGTTGCTAAAGGTGATATCACTTATCCGTGATAAAGACTCTTTAACGTTTTTACGTTGCTTTTTGTCGAGGTAGATACTTTTGAAATCGTCGTACCCAAGGTTAGCCGTTTACACGAATGACAGTTTATTCTATTCAACTATAACTTCCTTGTATATAGTGATACATTCTCTTTGAAACAGCGGGCCTGGTATTCTCTGCTGTAAACAGCGAGAGACGTGTGTTAATTACTAAAAATTAATTTAAAATTTGATATTTTGTGATTTTTAATTTTTTAAGATTTATAAAAGAAACTTGCAAAAATTGATGAATTGAATTAAAGATAAAACTGTATCTCCTCACGGTTCTTTCTGACTTGGAATGTTTCCTTTTTCAATTACAGTGAAATATGACGGACCGGCGATCGTGCACGAGGGACAAGCTTGGACGATCCAGTGCAGCGAGTTGAAGGAGGATAACTCTGTTAGGTGGACCAGGAATGGCCAGACATTGGAACCTGAGCTGTCCAGCGGTCAGCTGGCCGTCTCGACTCAGAAAGAAGACGGCATCAGTACGCTCACGGCACGTCAAGCGACCGAGAGCCACGAGGGAAATTACAAATGCACCAACAGTGTGGATGGTTTCCACCTCTCTCTATACTTCGGTTCGTAAATATTATGAAACATATGTCTTGTTAGATTAATGTAAAATACATTGCATCAATCACCTAAAGAATTTGTCAGTAGAAGAATTCCATTATAAAGTTTTTTTTCGCGACACCCCGTATACATTTACGTCAGCATTTTTTTCTTTTACGCGCGACAATTTGACGCGCATTTATCACCGTTTCCATTAAGAAGATTAGTGTATTTCTGCTAACCTTCTGTTATATACCTATATCTACACCTGTCTAGATTTAATATTGTATTATTACGTTTGTTGCATACATGTCTGCTGCAGATCTCTCGAGTCTGACAAACAGCTAAATATCGATTATCGATATAAAATTAATAAGTCAAGTATTTACACCTCTACGAAGATACGTGGCCTATATCTGAAATCTTTTCTCGACATGTGATAATATTTGATAACTGATATTCTATCTCGCGAACAAACTTCCAGTTATTACTTTATTGCATGTACAAGATTATTTTATTCACTTTCCTTCTTAATGTATTCTCGACACGACATTTATTAATATTTATTACACTGTTTATGTCAGAATAAGCGCTTTTCACTGGTAACATTAATTATTATTTATGTACAAGAGCTAAGAATATAAAGGTTTTATATTATTTACGTAATAATACTATATCTTATATTAATATGACATTTAAATGCTTGCATAATATTTATGCATAATTAATTTTATAGATATATAATTTAATTATGCATATTAAGTTTTCACGAAAGATTCATTATCATTATATTAATCACATATTTCTAATCTCATGAGATAATCGATACTTCTTACGTCATATTCTATTGTAGATAACAAGAATGTCAATTCTGATAACTGTATGCGATGAATATTTTATGCTCGAAAAACAGAAAAGTTAATCAAAGCACATTAACGTTCGGACGATTCATGTAAAAGTGAATGAACTTATTCCACAAAAGCGGAATATGAAATGCGAATTGTTCGCATCTCTTCGGTTGCCATGTTTCTCGGCTATTATTATAGAATATTTAGGACGACGTTCTAAAAATATAACTGCAGTGGTAGTTGTCGCCGTTATTCGTGCATTATAATATTTGAGTAATTTATGGAAAGAAATTATAAATTCTTTTATTATATATCATGTATAAAAAGTAGAGATTTTAATTGTTATCTTTAAAATCTTTGCGGTAATACGCGCGCACATTGTTTTTCCCCGATGATTCGTGTGACGTCGCAATTTGCACGATTAAATTTAAACATACATTGAAAAACAACGTCTTCTTGTTTGATGCAGATATTAAGATTAGAGTACTTAGTTTGCCTGAAGACTTACCTTTGGTGCTCGACTGCGCAATCGCAAACAGAAGTGCTAGCGATAAAGTACAATGGCTGAAGGAGAAGGTACTGCCGGCCACAGCGTTAAATAGCAACGAAAATCTTGTTCATATTGACGATGAGACTGGCAGCCTGGAGATTTTAAAGGAGAAAGAAGAAGTTTATGGAAATTACACTTGTAAAGCAGCTAACGCCACGATTGAGTACAGAGTCGTACGTGAGTACTCCGGCAGAACATTTTTTAGATTTATAGAAAAGATTATTAGAAACGGCTTAAGTGAGAAACATTGTTACCCACTATTAAGGTATTTGTTTTAAGAAAAGAGTAACAATTTTGTACAAAGAATACCGAAAGAGATCTTTGTCTCACATTCGATGTTCTAAAATTTCAGCGAAGCCAATAGCGCATCTGTCCGAATCTGTCAGCGTCACGGAAGGCGAAACTCTGAACATAACATGTGGCATTAAACCGACCCCTGGCATAAAGGTAGTTTGGAGCTTCGGGGATCAAAACTATACAAGCAGCGATGGCCGCGTGAAGATGTACGGCACCATCCTGACTGTTAAAGACATCACGATGAACGATCGCGGTGATATTGTCTGTAGAATGTCGTACAACTGGAGTGATCCCGTATTGGAACACTCATCAGAGGCCAAGACACTCCTCAGGGTGAAGGACAAGCTCGCCGCACTCTGGCCCTTCCTAGGCATTTGCGTGGAGGTCGTTGTTCTATGCGCCATCATTCTAGTTTACGAGAAGAAGCGAAACAAAGCTGAACTTGAGGAGTCCGACACCGATCAAAGCCCTGATACGTAAGTGCTTTAGAACGACTATGTTTCTTTTATGGAATTCTATTATTTTGCGAACTGTACGAGCTTTGCATTTCTGCTCGACGTAGTCTTATCTTGGAACCTGATCCTGCCGATGAACCCCTGGAATGGCATGTTCCACTACGTGGGCCCCTTCCATCCGATTTACCTCCAATACCACAATTCCGATCCCTCAAGAACGTCCGCTTCGAGTCCAAGCTTCCGGATAAGTTTTGGAAACACCGTACTCTAAAATCGACTCCAGCTTGGCTAAATTATTTATCTCGATTGCTTGCAAAAAGAAAAACGCAGATGAGAATTATTTTCCCTATTCCATTCCAATGCTATTCCACTCCTTTATATTAATAAACTTATAATATTTATAGTTTTATAAAATGTAAATTGTTGGAGACGCTTTATAGATTCTTATACGTAGCATCTACTTTCTGATCTATCTGATATTCTGCTTTCATTAAATTTATAGCAAACCGACACCCAACAAGGAATCCGATGTCAGACAGAGGAAGTGAAACAGCAAGTAAATGAATTAGAGCGATGCGATAGAAGCGGGAGAACGAGCCATCATGTATAGTGCTGTAATGGAACCTGTAAAGACAATCGAACACGGCTTTTGAATGAGAGAGATGTGTCGTCACAAACGTGGAATAAACACTGCAAAATGAACAGCAGCGGGCTTGAGTGGGCCATTCATAGTGCGCACCTGTGTGAAAACAGGCGTGTGCAGCAGACGCATACAGAGCAGGATCACACAAGTTACTAACAAATTAAATTAAGCCTTATTACGGTGTTCACTCCGTTTATCAGATGTTCGCCTGTTCGTATTCTTTAACTACACCGCTTTGATCGAAGAAGAGAGATGTGTTGAATTATGTATAAGTGCCGATAATGACACGAGTGCGTGCTAGGGAATGGAGGGTATGTATGTTTGTATGTATGTATGTTGTGTGCGAGAAAAAAAGAGAGGGTAAGAGAGAATAAAAATAATGTATGTATGAGTGACAAGCTATAACAAGTAAACAGACCGATAGATCGAAAAAGAAGCAGAGATAAAATGGCATGCCCGCCGAGCGCGAATACGCGCGATTATGTAATTTCTTACAAAACGCTTTAAGACGCGTTCTGACAAGCATCATAGTTCGATCGCGCGATTTACTGATCATACACATCGCCCTATTGTTCTGCGCGACATTTGCATTCGCGTTCGTTGGGCATGTCACATATTAGATTCGCGTAGAATTCGTTTCTCAAACTTCGCACGTGTGACCGAAGAAAAAAAACTTTATGATAGAGCCGAACATATGTGCTCGATGCTAGTTATGTAATAATAGGAAAGCGGGCAATGCGTGCCACAATTGACTTCCGGATATATGCTCGTGTACTTTTAGAGATTGTAAGAGAGAAAGAGAGAGAGAGAGAGCGCTTATCTTTGGCGTCGCCTTATATTCCATCGCTCGTGAAGATATCCCGGAAGTCTGGCTACACGCGACGCCGTTGTTAATGACATTAATGTAATTAATACTGTAATATTATTGCCATCGTTACTACTGCTGCTACATCTATCGTTATTATGATTATTACAAGTATTATATCGTTAATTTTATCACTCTATTGTAATAATTTATAATCCGTACCAACACGATTCTCTATATCGACAGTGTCGTCATTGTTACAGGCGTTACAATTTTTATCCATAACGACTATTAGCAATTGCTTCGCAGGTATTTTGCTCGTTTATTCCTATCGTCATGCCCGCGCTACCGTTTCTCCTGACATTCTTTTAGTATTGATGGGCCAATTACATCTATAAGTAGAATAATATGGAAGTAATGCGCTTTGGAGATGAAGGTAATCCATTAAAGAAACACAGGACGCGTAAATTTCGTTTAAAAATGTACAAATGTTTTATTGCTCAAACGCGCGTCCACGCTTGCTCTTTAGAGTAGATTGATGTAGATGCATCCACCGAACGTGTCGAGATTCTGTTGCGCGACATATAAACAGACGCGTGCTCGTCGAGCGAGATAAACTTAGGTACATGTTTTTATGGGTCTTCGAATTCTCGAATTTCAGGATCCGTTGAATCCTGTTATTCTTGGATCCGTGGGTCCTTCGAGTCTTATTTTTCTTGATATTAAGCTATATGGCCCCTGGATCTCTCTTGAATCTTCGAATATATACTGCTAGATCGTAAGATTCGCATCTTGGACCCAGGGATCCTCGGACTGTCAGATTCTCAGCTACTACATGAGACTTACTTATACAGTAATTATACAGTTTCTCCACCGCAAAAGCACAAAAGTTTGACGAGAGTTCATACGCTCTATACAGAATTACAGGGCGCGCGCCCCATGGATATCTTCTTTGGTCGTAAGCGCCACTTCTATGCTTCCGTACGAATGTGACTTCCCTCCCCGTCTCTCAGACCCAGCGATTCGATTCAAGTGGGTCCTCGGTGAAGGGAAGTCATGGGGGGAAAGAGGAGGAAGAAACAGAGATAAGATAGCACCGCACAGGGGCTGCGTAGTCCTTTCTCCGCGTCCTCTGTCACTATAACTCGGATATGTACAGATCGCTTCGGTGAAGCGGGTAAATCGTTCTTCGACCTGAAACTTCCCCCGGCTTATTTCGGCATCTGGTTGCCGTAATCCACGTAAACGCGCACGACCTCGCCGCTGTACTTTCGCTGGCTGGGCATGAAGTAGAAGTCCGGCTGATTCGCCTGGGCTGCCGCGCCCGCCGGATTGTGCATGCTCTTGGGACGCCCGTAATGGTCCCTGCGATCTTGCGTGTAATAACCGTGCTGGATCGGCGCCGAGTGTCTGGCACCGGGCGCGCGTGGAAGACTGTAGGTCGCCCTCGGTCCGACCATCCTGTTGGGTCCCTCGACCGCGTCGGTGCCGTTCATGCCAGTCATGCCGTTGCCGGTCATCTCCCTGGCTCTCGGCAGGCTGGAAATCGGCGGCGGCGGCGCCTTCTCCTCCGTCTCGAACGCCTCGAACGCGAAGTTCGTGTTCGCGCCGGAAGCGTAGTCCTTCCAGGCATTACTGGCAATTAAACGTTCCTGCGTAAAAAAAAGTAAGGCGTTTAGAATACGAGTAATGCAGATAATTTTATTTCTTTTTTACTTTCTTTCAAAATTATATCTTCGTTATTTCTTATTATAAATTATCGTTTTTTGTGTATTTTACACACATTTATTTGCCAATTGATAATGTAAGCAAAAAAATTTATGATAATCTGTTGATCTATAAAGAATAAAATAGAAACACACACAAGTTAATATAACAATTCCATATTAGTAGAAAAAAAATTAAACGAGAAAAGCTTGGTTGCGAGGTCATGAAGGCGCAGAAACGTGCGATTACAGAGAGCGCAGATAAAAGCCAGGTAAAAGAGCGAGTTAGTAAGGTACCTAAATTAGAGGCGAAAGAACATAGGGACAATGCGCACCAATTATACTCGACGAGCTCTACCAGCTGGGATTAACCCGATGCAATTCGGACGGGGCGTAGTGATGCCGAAGCTGGTGGTGATGATGATGATGATGATGGTGGTTGTTGGTGTTGTTGTTGTTGTGATGATGGTGATGATGATCGCCGTTTTGCTGTCGATGGTACCGCGTCGCGTTCGTGCGATGAATCGGGTTGGGCGCGTCGGAGGAAGCCAGAGGCAGCGAGTACACCCTCTTTTTTGGCCGCGGGAAGCGCGAGTCATGCAACACAAGCGAAGCAAAAGATGTCGGGTTCATTAGGGGATGGAAGCGTAGTTTTTACGCTACAGAGTGTCCCAAGAAGACGCACGCGAGCGGCAATCTGATCATTCGTTTCCGTGAAGTAAACGAAGAAAAGAAAAACCCGGATTATTAAATTACGGCTTTTCTTTTATGACATTGGAATTTTTCAGCATTGAATTATTTTAATTATTCATTAGATGTTATGCTATTACAATTATTCAGTTAATAATTGCTACAATAAGTGCGAGAGTCCCATCGAAATTATGCTCAAAGACTTTTCCTCGGGGATAAAACTCCGATTGCGTTACACATCTTTCTTGGGACACGTTAGGAATTACCACAAGTACGTTAGAGAAAGAGCAGAACACAACACTCAGGAGGAAGACCTGGGGATGCGAGAAAAAGTGGAGAGAAAAAAATACGTGAAAAGAAGTACAAGAAGTTTCTAACGCCCACAGGGACATACCTTGGTCGCTCGTCTCTTCGAGCTCCTGTAGAGAGTACAACTGGCCTGGAGCAGAGCGAGAGCCAGCAACGCGGCTACACAACCGACGACGATGTAAAGCTTCGTCGCGCCCAGAAACAAATCCGTCGCGGAAGGCGGTCGCTCGTACTCGTCTTCTGAGTCTATATCGTTCACTGAAAGCAAATGTAATATGTATTTTCACTTCGTGAAACTCTGAGCGAAATCGACAAAGATGATGAATATTTCTGAACGAATCATTTCTTCATGCATTTGCATTTAAAAACTACTTGCCGTTACTTAATTGAATTGCATGACTTTTAAAATTTTGAGATGATTACTGTTGCATGCACAAGCAAGGAAAGATGATAAATCGTCTAATTCCGAATCTCATTTTAGGATAGAAAATTTATCGAGGACAAGGAGAATGTTTTGTGTTATATTAATACATAATGTTTAGAAACTCGGCGCTTACCGCGGGGTGCTCTCACTATCAAGTACTGCGGATCAACGCTGAGTGCTCCGACCTTGCCGGTGACGAGTGCCTCGCGCAACGCTTTTTCCGCTTCTAAGCCGGTGTCCGCGGCTTTCAGAGATCTGCCCTTGGCCTCGTTCTTGTCAACGATCAGATTCATGCGCGCGATCACTCCCTGCTCGGTGTCTCTGCAACGGGAACGAAGGGGAACGAGTGATACTTTATCGAACATCGGGTTTTCTTGCTACTCTGCAAGCTACTTCTTCCTTTTCCTTATCTTACTTTCGTAGCTCGTCGAGTCGGACTTGATAGTAGCCCGGGAGCTTCTCGAAGACCGGTCCGAAGCTCTCCGATATCCTATTCGAGATCACTTCGAAGTCGGGACTGTCGGGCGTGGGGGCCATAAATCCGTCACCCAAGTTAACGAGCTTGACTTCAATATCGTAATGCAATCTCGGTGGCGCGGGCGTGGTTTGGTCTTCAATTTCTACGTGGGCAATTGAATGATATTCTTAACAATAATAATCAGAGATATACCTTGGAACACACAACCGCACAACTACATTAGTCGTATACAATAATAATCACAAGACATAATTTTTTAACGCACAGAAGATTAATTAATTCAATGACATTCGCAATTATTATAATTAAATGCAAAAGATATAATTAAACAATGATGCATATATGTATATATAATACGAATTAATAATATCGTTTAAAAGTCACACTGCTCGTTAATCGTTGCGTCGAACAACTTTGGCGAGCAACAAAAATGCAGTAGTCGATACTTACCTTCCAGGCCGCAGGACTTGATGCATATTCTGTCTGACGAAACGACCGGTTTCGCGTCGTGCTTTCGAATCTTCTTATTGATCGGATTAAATACGCCCCCCTTCACCGGGAACATCATATACAGGCAATGATCGTCCGTAAACGAGAGATCCCGGTTGTCCTTCGTAACGCGCTTCCTCGAGAACCGGAGGGTAGTTACGCCATTCTCGATGCGGCCGCTGATGTTGTAGACGTCCTGCGACGGGTCCAGCAGCGGCGCGTTGTAGCCGCTGATCCAGGTGTCCATCACGAAAGCCCGACCGTTCGTCTTATCGACCCATCCCAGCACGGCATCGGACTGCGACTAAAAGGAAAAAGAGCAGTGTTATCTGAACATTTCTCAAGCTTCAATCCTCCACTTCGCGCGATATCGTTTCTTTTCAAGAAGAAACAGACCTGAGACGATCCATTTAAGTGACAACTCAAATTTGAGCTTTAATTTGCGACTTAATTGAAAAGATATCGGATATCGACGCGATTTATCAAGGGAGAAGATTGTCTCCTTATTTGACAAATTCTTACCATATTGTTGTCGTCGGAAAATCCAACTCCGGTCCACATGTTGGTATTCGTCGTGGAGATTACGAACGTTATCAGATCCTACGGAGAAAAGTTTCCATAATATCGGTTTCGTCAGAGTGGCTTTGCGCCCGCACGAAAAGGAACGCCGAGGAAATATGAGATATTACCTTTTTACCCTTGTACGTCCATTGTATGGCGTATTCGCAAGTGCCATTTTCCGGCGAGCAATTTCTCGGATAACGCCACTGACCGCCGCACGTACCGTCTTGCGACGCCACACCGCCGGTGAATTCCGGCTTCTTAGTTTCATCTGAAACGTCCAAAATATTGCATGAATTTAATGGAAAAAAAATCGTCATAAAAATATTTTAATCAATAGAATATCTGTTCTGTATGATAAAAATTATTTACAGCAATAATAATTATCAAAGTTGATCCAAAAATAATGGATAAAAAATACAAAAAGAACGAAGAGTTTTGTTAAAAAAATATTGACACTGCATTCGCTATACGATTTACGATTTTAAGCGCCGCGCTAGACACGGCGGGCTTCAAGAATATCGGGATAAACGCGGCGGATGCTGAATGGATGAGCTCACCGAAGAAATTCATGGTGACCGCGCCTCTCTGCATTCCGTGGCCGTGGTATTTGAGCTCGTCGACCTTGTAGAAGTCTTTGACGCTGACCTTGGCCTTTTCGATCCCGCTAGCCGGCTGGTGTATGTACCTGCCCGGCTCTTGACCTTTCGCCCAAATCACCTGCATATTGCCGTCGCGGATCTCGTGATCGGTCGGCTCGCTCGCGGCCAATTTCCTACGGAAGAGCATCGTCGTGACGCCGTCGCGTTCGTAGCCGAACGCGGCCGTCAGGCTGTCCCTCCCGCCCCAATATTCGTCCTTGCGCGGCGTCGACCTGTCCCTCGTGTAATAATCGCCGATCCTGTAACTCGTCCCTCGCGCCGTGCCGATTATAATGTCCGTGCAGTCCATGGGGTTGAAGTCGTGCTTGGGCGTGTACTTGTGCCCCGGCGTCGGCAACGATGCTTCAGGTGTGCGCGAATAAATTCAGTTAACACAAGAGATCGAGTATTGCGAAAATTCGCCGTACATTTTTATCATGTAGGATGCCTATGATGAAACTGAATGATCAACTGAAATGCGTCCGATGTACTCTTCATCGGTTGAATTTTTTATAATTTCGCAATTCATTTGCATACAAGAAAACGAAATTCTGTACGTATATCTTTTGGTATTTTTTTTTCATGTTGTTTGAGGCTTTTTGCTGTATTTTCTTAATTTACATAACATCTTCCTGTTAATATTTTTGCATACACTTTAAATTAAAAAAAAAAAACTTTTATTCTCCCGTTGAGTGCATTTCAGCTCTGATATCAGATCGATTATTCTGAGTGAGATGAGTCGATGTTATGGTAATGCGGGGGTTAAATGGTATCCTACAATGTGTCGTGACGGATAGAGATCGAGACACGTGCAAATTTCGTGTCGAAGTAATACATGCTGCAATCCGGAAGTTATCGGTATTTACATGGGGAAAATGTAAAATTCTCGTGGTGAGCGTGGTGTAGCGAGACGGGGACGTGAAGCGAAAGCGTTATCGACGTTATATCTGCATATACAGTTCTTTGCTCTTCGCTGTGCCGCGTGCAAAGACGCGATCGGCGAAATTAAATCAACGGGGAAATTTATGCGTAGTCAGTCAGGGCATTTAACAATTTACAATTGGCATCCGGTGGAAGCGGCGGACGGAATAGATTACTCTCTTAGCGTCTTATCAGCGCGCTAAATACGCTTTCACGGCAAATATTTACCGTTGCGGTCCTCGCGTTCCAGTCGTGCAAACTTTTACCGGCGGCCATACGGTTATCGTGAAAGTCGCGAGTATCACGAAAGTAATGAGTGATGTGTATACATATTATATTACTAATCGATGTTCTACACGCTATGAGAGATTTTATATATTTTATCATTGAATTTGTTTTCATTAACGTAATACTCGCTCGTATAACACATGTCGAAATTATCGCAAATTTGTAATTCTTCTTCTGTTGCAATGTCACATACTATATAGTTAAATAACTAAAAGTTAGAAAGCGAAAAATCTCTGATAGCTTAGGAGTTAATGATATGATAGTAGCATGGCGATATGTGCGAAAATAAGCGTTAAATCGGTCCTCGTTACCTTTCGTCGCTCCCGACTTGGGACCCACACTTGGCTCCGGTTCCGAGCTGGGTTCTGGTTCAGATTTGGGTTCCGGTTCAGACTTTGGTTCGGGCTCGGAACTAGGTTCCGGCTCGGATTTCGGTTCCGGCTCAGAATTAGGTTCTGGCTCGGATTTCGGTTCCGGCTCGGAGCTGGGTTCTGGCTCGGATTTCGGTTCCGGCTCAGAGGTAGGTTCTGGCTCAGATTTCGGCTCTGGCTCGGAGCTGGGTTCAGGCTCGGATTTTGGTTCCGGCTCGGAGCTGGGTTCAGGCTCGGATTTTGGTTCCGGCTCGGAGCTAGGTTCAGGCTCGGATTTTGGTTCCGGTTCGGAGCTGGGTTCTGGCTCGGATTTTGGTTCCGGCTCGGAGCTAGGTTCAGGCTCGGATTTTGGTTCTGGCTCTGACTTTGGCTCTGGCTCGGAGCTGGGTTCAGGCTCGGATTTCGGCTCTGGCTCGGAGCTAGGTTCAGGCTCGGATTTCGGCTCTGGCTCGGAGCTAGGTTCAGGCTCGGATTTTGGTTCTGGCTCAGAGGTGGTTTCTGGCACGGCGACAGCGCTGGACACGCCGACCGCTTTCCCTGTGCAACAAAGCATCGTACGTCGTGCGAGCTATCTACCTATTGGGGCCATCACCTCGTGCGTCGTGTCTCGAAAGGAGGCTGTTGTTATAAAGTCTACTGGGATTTCTCGGGTAAATCTACATATTTGCTATTATTAAATTCCTGCGCAAGCGAGCGACTCATCGGAGCTGTTCTGGACTTAAGTACATAATACATACCAGGCGCAGGAGCCGCTGTTTCTGGAGATCTCCTCTTGCGGCCTATGTAAAAAAAAATTAATAATCAACCAAAGTCTTTCGCAAAAGGATAGTTACATCACAAATAATTTTCCTTCTCTTGAGATTGGAAAAATAATATAAACCTTTTTATCACACTTGCGATTATCTCATTACGATAAATAAAAAGAAAGAAAATCTGCTTTTAAATATTATTTTTAGAAATCGCAGTTTAGAAATAAAAATAACGCGCGCATATTTTTTGTATTCGATCGTGCGTGTTCTCTAACGCTTGTTATACGTAACATATCATTACTCGGACGCGGATAACTTCTGTTTGCATTGTCATTTTTTACGGCTGTTTCGTATAATTAGAAACTCCTTGAACTCTGTACGAATCACGTACAACAAGCCGGAATACATTAACTAGCAGCGATAGCATATTAATGTCTGTTTACTCTGCGCGCGACAAAGTGGAAGAAAAAAACGAGCAAGAACTCTTCCGACTGCATATCATGCATATGTCGCCAAACCTGTCTTTCTAATACAGGAACACGTTGAAGTTCACTTTACACTTCAACAAGAACATTGCCGTAAGAAACGATGTGAATTTCAGGAAACACGTGAAGACAGTTGCAGCGGTGTATCTATTGTAACTTCCTGAGATACTCGGCGACACATTTTGCAATATCGACAGATACTTTCTTTCCGGGAAATAATGACGTGATACGAGACGATAAATAGATCCTACCTTGCTTCGTGCTGACTTGATAGGTCACGCTGGTCTGCACGGTAACATCGTCATCCGGTCGCGACGTTACGCCGAAAGTCACCGCGTCCGCCTTCGCCGATCGTCTCTTCGCGATCGATTTCTCACCTTCCGCGCCGGGCTCCGGCTCCGGTTCCGCTCTCGGCTCCGGTTCCGGTCTGGGTGTCGACTTGTCGACCGGTTCCGACTTCGGTTCCGGCTGCGGAAGCGGCTCGGGTATATCCTTGATCATGGGGAAGGATCGGCAGGACGGGCCGAGATCACTCGGCCTCCAACCGATACCGATCCACGTCGTGGAGTTCGCCACGAGAACGCCCTCCAGCTCCTTGCTGTCCTTCAGGATCCGCCAATAGAATATGACGTCGTCAGAGAATCGCTTCATCGTATATCCGTCCAAATTAACGTCGATGCTCTTCACTGGTGATCCTGAAAGTAGAATCGTCGATGAAGCAAGAGCGATTGTCACGGACGGTTTCACCGCAAACTCGTCGAGACAACAACGCTCGCTACGGCCTGAGGCTTTCTCAATCTTTTTTTCGTTTTAAAGGATGTCCGTTGGCAGTTGGTAAATCGCTTCTGTGTTTTTAAGGGTCTATTAAAGAAGTTAATGGATCATCAGTTTTTCATCAGCTAATGTAACGTGATCGGGAATTTATATGTAGTTGCGGGTAAAATTGGTAGTTCTTAAATCTCAGAATGTAAATATATTGAATAAATTTTTTTACGCGTGTTAACAAGTATGATAATAATATAACAATATAAATTTGTTAAATTTTATATATATTAATAAATAAATCTCAATAAAAAATTTCATTTTATATAGAAAAAGTAAAAAAGAAGAATTAAAAAGAAAAGCTAATATTAGCGACTGAAAAAATTAATTTATTCAACGTGACTGACAGACATATAATTGAAGAAATATTAAAAAATTTTACTGAAATATGATTTATATTGATTTATATTATATTGAATCACTAATAAACATCACGAGAATACCAATCTAATACATTTGTGGCATTTTTAAAAGTCTAAAAAAGTTTAAAAAGTCTAAAAAATTTAATTCAACATAAGATAAAGGTAAAAAGATATGATGAGAAACGCCAATTATACTACTTTATTTTTTCATGCTTTGGCGTTAGGAGAATCAAAGCCCCGACAACGTTTCTTTTTCTTTTTCCGATCACGTCCCGATGTCGATATCGCGAGGTCGGCGGAACACCGGCTCGGCATAAGTGTCCGAGAGGCGGTCGTCGCGGCCGATGGCACGCGAGAAATTCTCGAAGGGAAACTTACTCTTCGCGCAACCCGGACCGAACCAGCCCGCGTTGCAGTAGCAGTGCTTGGTAGGCGCGGTCGTGCCACCATTGTCGATGCACGTGCCCTGAATACCGCAATCCGAGTCCTCCAGGCACTCCTCCTTAAATTCGCACCTCGTGCCGTGGTAGAGGCGGTCACACCTGCACTTGCTCAGCAGATAACGTCCGTGACCGCTACAATCTTCTCGATAGTCCTTTCGGTCACGTATCTGTCGGAAGAAAGATTACAGATCATTCAGGTAGAAATTCAGAAAAATGGATAAGGAGAAAGAAGTCTCGTGAAATACATAAAAATTGAACTTCATCGTTAATTTCATCTATGACGACAATCGCTGGGATTTTTTGTAAATTGATGCAAGAGGCATCAAAAGAAAGCTTAAAAGATTTAGTACAGCGATAATGAGATTGTAAATTGTAATTACGATGATTATAATACACAAATACATTTAATAATGTTTTGATTTTACATTTTCCAGTTCAGTCTCTTTACACAACTTTTTTTTATTAAACTGCAATCTTTCTCATCGTTTTTCCTTAATATCGAGCAAGTGCCTGTTAACGTCGCGATGTAACATGCTACTCAATTTAGTCGTATCGATATTCTGCGTCGTTTCACTGGTCAATTAAATTACTCTGTGTTTAATCGAGTTAGAAGCTACATTTTCCAAGAGAAATCACGAGAAACTCACGTCGATGTCGGCGCACGACCAAAATCTGTAGCTGGAGCCCCATTCCTCGGCCTCCCGCAGCAGCCTGATAGTGCAGTCCGTGCAGGTGAAATCTTGCGGCAGCTGCACGGCGTAGCTCTGCGCCCTGGAAAATCGGAAACGTCAAGCTCAATCGGGTAATCAGGAGAATCCGGGAGGAGAACGCGTCGCCGCGCACTTACGTGGCATCGTCCTCGACAAACTCGCTGTTTCGCGTGATGGGCGTCAGGTCGATCAGAGGTCTGTCGTAAAAGTCTAAGATCTGAAGACGGAATCCTCCCTGAAAAAGCGCGCATGTAAGAAGCACTAGGAAGAAAATTTTTATTTACGAAAAAATATATTTAAATCTCCTGTCTATTCTTAACTATATTAATTAATTTTTATGAATATATAATTAATTAATATATTTTATTCTTTATTAATAATATTGACATCTTTGCATGTTATTTTCTCTTTGCTAAAATTTTGAGTCTCGACGTAATTGTCGGGCTACTCAACATTGAAGACGCGAGAATACGAATTATATTTCGCGCAGAATAGATCTGCGTGCGTCTCTATCTAGGAAATGAAAGAATATGCTCGACGAGTCGTGAACTGAATGTCCGTCCATCCATCCACTTCTGTTTTGCTCATTCATGCCATTCCGTTAAATTTATGGCTTTTTCCACGAGTTCCGCAATAAATGACACATCATCAGAACGAGACGGCGCGAGTAGAACGGCTTCGATACCAGCCAATAGGTGGAATCGATGCAAGCGGATTCCGGTCGTCCGATTTCCCGATATTTTTTTTCTTTCCTCATAACTCGCCGAGTTGCAAGAAGCATCGCGGATGATTCGTTCCGTCGCCATCAATTGGCCACGCTATCCTCGATAAATCAACAATAACGGATCAGAATTTCTCCGCTTTGAGTTTACTGGCACGACTAATGTCTATTATTCTACAATTTCTTATTGACGTGCTGCACGCAGCTATATTAATAACTATATTAATCTCAATTACATTGAATTAATAACGTTATTTTATTATTTTACATTGAATTAATAACGTTATTTTATTATTTTACTATTAATTGCATTTTGCCTTATTGTATCTATTAATATTTTATTAAATAAAATTTAATATTTTCATCAAAATTCCAACTGTAATTTAAGATACCCCAGTTATTTTGACAAGTACACATATTTCGGCTGATGACGAAGAATACAGGAATTATGTATTATTACGAATTTTGACGAAAATATTCGCATTCATGGCAACGTCGGAATATCGATGATTGGCGATAAACGGAGTCGCGTTACATGCGCGAACGACGTTTTTCGGTCACGTTATTTCTGTTAACGTTTACCCGCGAATGCGCCTCGCAATCACGCGCTTGCGACACGCACTCGGCGGTTTATGAAACGTGTCCCAAATTGAGAGCGCGCGACGCGACTCACGGAGGGTGTCCGCGAGTCTTCCCCCCCCCCCTCCTTCCTCGAGACAATCAATTTGATGGGAATCTACCGGCGGGCGAAAATACCGTGGGCGGTCGTTCATCCTTGTCAGACGGTAATTAACGTAAGCAAAGATCGTTATCTTCTTTGAAGTCGGCGTTCTTCTCTCTTTCCTGCGCGCCCGCTCGCCCCGTCTCCCTCCCACCCGGGACGC
>VBVQ01002128.1:15383-27319 GCA_011636635.1 Tetramorium simillimum | reverse complement strand
AAATTCGGCCTCGCCTTTTCGCTCATCGATTGTATCAGCGAGCATCTATTTCTTTGATCGAATGTCTTATTCTGTACACATCGTTAATTCTTGAATGTCTCTTAAAGCTCTGTAAACTCTCTTTCTAACAAACTCTTACAGAGATATGCAAATGTTTTGTTTTATATACGCTCTTATAAAATTTTTGATTGCTTTTAGAACATTGTCAGAAAATTTGCATACTGTGATCACTGAAAAAATTCTAGTTAAAAACGGATGAATTAGAAAATCTTGTAAGATTGATCAAATGTTCTGATTATTATAATAGAAATTCTGATTATTATAAGTTACAAAATATTGAGTTCTGTTATAATAACCAGACTATTTGATCAATCCGACAAGATTTTCTGATTCGTCCGTTTTTAACTAGAAATTTTTTTTCAGTGTTCTTACGCAGAAATTAAGGCAATTCTCCAATTCGAGATTAGAAAAATATTCAAATGTATCCTGATTTATTTCACAACCATTTTGTTGTGTTTTTCGAAGCAACATTAAGTTAATCAGACCTGCAATTACCGATCCTGTGCTATATCGACGCCTGAACTGTGTGAGAATGACTGGTGTTAATTAACGTGCGCGCTAATTACTATGCGCGTCCCGATCGTCTCTAACGTAGGATCGTGGGATTCCTCGTGTAAGCAATTCGTATGTACACGATCTCCTGATCGTAGATAAGAAGGATCGGCAGTTTCCGAAATCGATCGTAAGATCCAATCGAGAAACGCGAGTCGGTCGTCGCAATAAAATAATCCGTACGACAGCCGTATCATTTATTCACAGTCGATTGTATCATATTCAACGTGGCGATTATTATTACGTAAGCTCTGTAAATATATATATAAATATATATATAAATAAAATATATTTAAAAAACGATGCATGTAATCATCGTTAGACATTGTATTTAATAAAAGTACCAAGTCATTTCTGTGACCGTTTCTATTTTTTAGAGATTTAGATTAATATTCTATTTCTTGAGTAAAAGATATGATTTTGAAATTTTAACTTCAATTATTTCTTTTATTCTAAAGTTAAAATATATAATTCCACAATCCTATCTTTTACACGAGAAATAAGATATTAATCTGAAAAATAGAAATGGTCAGAAATGACCACGCGGTACTTCCAGAGTTAATGCACGCCTCGCATTTTTCTCCGACTTCACAGCTTCCAAGTCGAAGTATGTAAATATATATTTATATTCCGTTTATATATTTCAGTTTCAAATACTCGAGAACTCCTATTTTATGTCAGTTTCTCTCCGAGTACCACTGCCTCCAGTTTCTATATGTATTAAAGCTATTCTAAAGATTCATGTTGCTCAAAGTTAATCAAACTCAAGTCTTGAGAGATCTGAGAAAATTTCCAAGGATCAAAACTGTTCAAAAAAATGTATACGTATTCCCGAACCTTTCCTGGTCCTCGAACGTTCGATTTCGGCGTCGCTCGCGTATAAGAACGGTCAGCACGGCGTCCGTCTCGCGTTGATGATGACATAAGCAAGGCAATGCGGATCCCGTGTATTAGGCCGTGCCCAGCTTCGTTCAATCAAGCTAATGTTCCAATAATTCGGGGCCAACCGCTTAATGAATGAACGAATAGCCTCGACTGAGAGGTTCGATTATAAATGCGACGGCTTACATACTACGTTGCGTATTCCGGCGCTGCCTGGCCGCGCTCTTGGCAAGGTCTGCGCAGCCCGAGAGGCCGAGGGCGGAAGGGTGGAGAACACGTGGGTGGACGTGCAAAAACGTAGGTGTTGCATGCTAAACACGAGTTCTCTCCTTTCTCTTTCTCTCTTTTTTTCATTGTAAAATTATTGTTACATTTTCAAGATTTCTATATAATTGATATCTGGCTTCGAGAATTCTGAAATTCTTAATGCATTCTAAAAGTATTAAAGTGTAAAAAAATAGAAGCCCAGAGATAAGGAATGTTAAAGCTTCGGGTTATACAAAGATTGCATTTTTGTCACTTCAGGCTCGAGTTATTTTTCAAGTAGGTACTCTTTAAAACTCTCAAGAAAATGACAGATTTCTCGAGAACAATTTTTAACGCGTGAAAATTTGAAAAATTTTCTTACAAATTGTAGGAATTACTAGACTGATTCTGTAAGATATCACTTTTTCGTGAATCACTTGTATTATACAAAATATTTCTGCTTTGTGAAATATGTTTATATATATATACAGAATGCTGTAGAATTGAAAAATTTTAATTTTTATTAATGAAAAAGAATTCGATAATTTTCCAAGTGCAATCCGTTGAAAAAGAAACTCTTCGCGAACTGAAGTGAAAGAATAGCGAACGAAACCGTCGTTCTCCAGGCTGAATTACGAAAGTGTCAAACGTCGAGACTTTCGAAGAGACATTACGGAAAAGAACGCTCCATCGCGACATTCTTCCCGAACCGAAACCGATTGCATTTTCACGAGAGATCCGCGGCGTTCCTCGCTTTCCCATTCCGGGTCTCCCCCGCGGGGGACGAGCCGAGAGAGGCGCCCGGCGGAGCCGGCGACTTTCCACAGTGGAGAACGCGTGTTGGTCAACGCGCCCGCGCCTCCCCGAGTGACCACCTTCGGCGCGTATCCGGCCGTTCGGCCGGCGGGCGCTATAAGTCGCGGCGGGCGAACCCGCGCCAGTGAGGACGCGTTCGTGTTCGCGCGAGGACGCGCGGAGCCGAGATTCGAGGCCGAGGCGACGGGCGAGAGAGAGAGAGAGAGAGAGAAAGAGAAGAGGAGGGTGAGAGGGCCGCGATCCTTCCCCCGGGCTCCCACAACCCTCGTGCGCGCATCGTGTGCATGCCGCCGTCACCGCCGCCGCCGTGGGGGTTGCCGCCGTAAATGGTGCCGAGCCCCGCGACCCCGCGACCCCGTCCACCCGCGAGACAGGTAAGACGTCGGCCACCCCCTCGCGTCGCGAGTAGGACGACAGGTCGAGTGGCGGCCACTTCTCTTTCCCTCTCGTCGCCCTTCGCTGAAAGGGAGGCGAAGGAACCGCCTTCACTCGACTTCTTCTCCTATCCGCTTCAGGAGGACCTCTTTGAACGATCCGGAAACGTAGATCGCGAAAGGGATCGACGCGATTCTCGAACTGGTGAACGCTTTTTCAGAAGAGACCTTACAGTTCAGAACTTTAACTTTGGGAGAGTCACTCTTGTGAAACGTTTCTCGCTATTTTTCCACTCAGGAGTGAACTGTTGCGTCGGATCTGGAGAACGATCCTTTCGTCGATCGATCGCGCGTGATACATGCTCGATGACTTCCTACATAGTGAAGACACCACGTTTCTGATGATCCACGGTTTTCTCTCGCGCTTCCCAGCTGTCGGGGATTTGTACGCGCGCGCGTTCTCCAAATGGATACGGAACGAATCGCGGATCGAAGTAGAAAGATTACGTGCGGATTCGTCCGAGTGATGTATGTCGCCTGATGGTGGTGTATGCTAATTAATGGCGATAGCAAGACACGGAAACGTTCGCGTGCAAACTGATGGAAAAAAAAAGAGGCGAGGGAATCTATTTCCCTTTTAATTACACTGTCACAGAACGTGAAACTTGGTGAAATTTCAATTTTGTAACAACGTAACGGTTTCTAGTGCCTATTTGTATATAATTTCCTTTCCCTCCACTGACTGTTAACGATTCGTATCTGATTACCAAGAGACTGTACAATCTAGAGGAGTAATTAGCAAAACTTGCGAAGCTATTGCAATTTCTTGCCAGTATTTTATTATTATTATTAGTGGTAATATCTAGTTATGAAATAGTAATCGTCTGCTGAAACAATTCGTAACGTTTCCAGAATATTTGACTTGGAAATTCATTCCGCAATACTTCGTTTTATGCGAACAAATATCAGTTGGACTGATCGATCGTTCTGATTTTTATCGGCTTGCCCGTTTAATCATGAAATTGAACGCCGAACGCGATAAATTAACAGGGTTAATTGCAGGGTAATGTAGAGTGGGAGAGTGTCTATTAAACGCTAAGTATTCGAGTACAATTTGCCACTTGAGCGATCCGCGATTTCTTAATTCCACTGCCGTCGCCCGCTCGTCTTTTCGCCAAGCGCTCGAGCAACTAATGGTGCCCTCGTTCCAAACGTAATTTCCACGTGTAAAATACATGTAATTATTGGCGTTCGGTACATCCTAATCGCCGGTAGAGTTAATTGGCCTTGAGTGATTGAGATCGACACAGTTTTTCCTCGCGGTCGCGGGAGAGGGAAAAGAATTCGCTGAATCAGATTTAAAAAAAATCGCGTGAATCGCCCCGTTCATTCAGCCGAGGAAAGTTTTACACGCCCGCGGGGTCCGTCCGCGGTCTACGTACTTGAATTTGAATCAGATCGATGTGGAAGGCGGCGCCTTGTGTGAACGAAAAATCTTCTTAGGAAAGTATCGATCCTCATGATGTCGGACTGTTTCCCACTTTAAAAGTTGGGTAAATGGTGAAAATATTAAAGAAGATGTATTAATTTTTATTAAAGGTAAAAAATAAAGAATTAAAATAGATATTGTAAGAGCTAATACTCCTCCTAATTTGTTAGGAATAGATCGTAAAATTGCGTAGGCAAATAAAAAATATCATTCTGGTTGAATGTGAATAGGGGTAACTATAGGATTAGCGGGAATAAAGTTATCAGGGTCACCAAAAACATATGGATATTGTAAGATAATAATTATAAAAAATATTAGATATATAATAAATCCAACTATATCTTTATATGAAAAATAAAGAGGACGACTGACTCTTTGCTCTCGTTTACGTTGTCAATCGAATCTTCAAGACACACTTATTTATTATCTCATAGTTTGATGCATGATCTAATTCATAAGCCTAGCATAAAATAAAAATAAATATAAACAAAAAGTATATTTGCAACAAGTATATACATTTTTAACAAGAAGCTCTAATAATTTAAGCAGTAATTAATAATAATTAATAACAATCAAGGATCAAAAGAAAGAATAAGATGGAGGAACGGTAGGAACGATTTTTGTCCTTTGAGTCGTTACGTTTTACGATCTGCGAAGTCGAAGGTGTAAATTGACGTCGAGGCTACGGGGCACATTTTAAGATTGCGCTGTAAGGCTGCGTTTATCGATGACCACGCGGCCTTGAGTACTCTCCAACGATCATCTTCGAGGTGTAATCGCGATAGTGACTTGCACGCGAGAAGTTCGACGCGCCTGTCCATGTGCTCGCGAAAATGTATATTTCGCGATCCTTGGATTAGCGCGGCGACGTGTCCTCTCTCTCCTTTGGACAGAGCGGATATGAAACTGCATTTTGCCTCGCGATGCATTATAATTCGCGCCGGTTTTCTCCAAACATGATGCGAATCCCATCCACGGTGAGACCGAAGCGAGCAAGAGTCGAACGGAATTTCGCAAGCTACGCAAGTTTCATTCTCTTGTAAATTCTCAAAAATCATCCCAGTAAGTAAGAAACATTAAGTCAACATTTTAAAATAATAATTTCAAGTAAACTTTTCTAACATTTTGATATACTATTTTCTAAATATTTTATACACATTATTGTATAATGTGGTACTCGTAAATATTACAGAAACACTTTTAAAACATTGTTTTAAATGATTTTTTATTCGCAACATTAAGACATTTATATTTCAACGTTATGAAACCTTAAAATCGGTGTCAAAGTTTGTTTATATCGACGTTGATTAAAACCTACATACTTATCAACGTTACATATCGTTACTAAATATCGTTGTGGTAACATTATATTAATGATTTTTTGCTTACTGAGACTCTATTTAACCAGAGACTATTTTTATTGCACCTGTACCTTGTCTTAGTAAGTACGAGGTTTTATAAGGTTTTATTCTTATCGCTTATCATGTTTCCTCCCTCCTTTCTCGCATTCATGCATTGTTAAATTCATAATGTATAATTTATACAATTTGAGTTATTTTTTTAACCATTTATTAGATCGCCACCGCTGTTGTTCAATATGTCGTTAATTTAACTGAAACAATAGAGTTAATTAATATATTAACTATATGTTTTGTGTCAAAATAATAATTTCGACACATACGACAGTTAAAAGTAACAAAATGTTATTTATTCTTATTTAAGGAATTGGTTTAAATTTGATCCTTTAATATTTAATAGAATAGACCTCGATAATGACTAGGGTGGGAAACGACGGCAGCGGCGCTTTCGAAAATCGCACGGACAATGGATTTGCGAAACTCCGAGAGGCCCCGGTTATCCAATGTGCGCGCACGCACATGGGGGTGCCGCACGAGAAATCGTTCTCGCGGGAGGCGCGGTCGAAAAACCGGTACGCCTGGATTTATAGAGCGTAGGAAGTTCCGGGCGCTGCGTAACGTTCGCGTAATACCCGATCATTTCGAGCAAAACGGTCATTACGATCCTGTATTAATTGTTACATGGCGGACGTATCGTTTCCCGGTGCGGAGACGGTGCGTTGAGACGAGTCTCCCAGACCGCCGAGAGCTTCCCTATTTCGAAACGGAGTTTGCGTTACGTGCGCCGTCGTTACAACACTGCGACAATAGGAGCTCATTACAGTTAAAACGCGTGGCGTTAGTACCTACTTTACTAGAAAAAATACACTTTAACGCTTCGTAAGAAAGCGAAATGTGCGCGAGTCCTAAAATAATACTGCAGAAGGAAGGAGACTTGCAGAGATAATTTAACTTTGCGAAATCGCAAAATATATCGGAATTCAGAGAATTATGGAAATTATAATCAATCTTATTTCAGAAATATTATTCTTTCTAAAATAATCTATTGAAGAGATACATATAAAGAGAAAATGTACAAAACTTATAAATTAATAGAAAATAGTTCATTTTAAATAAAAAAAAAAAATGGAAATCATTTCTGAATATCTGAAAAAGAAAAGAAACATTTTACGTAGATTTTTACATATAACAAGTAAAAGTGTGAGTATTTTTTAACTCATAACTATGGTTGAAGAATATTTAATGACCGAAAGAGAAAAGAGAGAGAGAGAGAAGTCCGTTCCGGCTATTTTCGCATCCAACTAACGATCAAAGGGTTCCGCGAGAGAATCGATTGTTACGCAAATGTCTCGCTGTCCGGAACCTCCCTGTTAAATGCAGGTGTAAAACCGAGGTCGTCGACCTCCGGGTTGCGATCTGCATTCTTCGTTCTCCTTCGGGACGCAAACCGATTCACCGATCGGCAGTGCGATACGCGCGATTGCAACAGCTGCAACGATAAATTCGCGGCCGCTTCGTGTTTGGAAAGCGAGGCAGCGGCGTGCAATCTAATTAAGTATTACGCGACGGATGCTAATTAAGGACGCGGCTCGGCGCGCCTCTTCCTCGACTTTGTCGCGGCGAAACGGCGAGCGTCGCGCGGTTTCGTCACGGCGTATTGTTTCCGCTTTACCGGTCACTAGAACGTGAGAAGAAAAGCTCTGCCATGTGTGACGGAAGTATAAAAGTTGTCTCAGGATATACTTATAGTACCGGAACTTATGTCCCGTTGTCGAAGGGAACAGAGCACAGCGGCAATATTTTAAATAATCTGCCAAATCCAAATATTTTAGCAGTCTGTTTGCATAATTTACGAGCTTAAAACTTAGACTAAATGAATATTCACATTTTCGATCACTGAACAGAATTTTATGTTTAATAATTTTTGTAAATATTATATATTCCGCTTTTTCATTTGCTTCTTGATTCACTTATAAATATTTATTTGTTAAAGAATCTAAATCTTTTCATATGTATATCTCTAAATAAGTCTTAAGATAAAAAATGAACAATCTGTGCAATATCATTATCAATTGTTTAAACCATTTAAAAAAATGGAGTTGATGATGATGATGAAGTTACTTATGTCTATTTCTACTAATGCAGATTAACTTTAATCCCGGTTTAACTTACTTTCTATCTTTTTTTGGTCCTAAGAATTAGAAAAAGATGAAAAGTAAGTTAAACCGGGATTAAAGTTAATCTGTATTTGTAGAAATGAACATTAGTGATGTTATTTAAACTGTTTACAATGTCTGAGATTTCGATGCGATTTGGACGAGCGAGTCAAGTGTCCGGTCCATAATTTTCGTACAAGTCGGAAGTTTCAATGCGCTCGCAATCACGATTGGTGGCGGATACTCGATATAACTTGTTTTACATGCCTCCGCTCGTAATTTACGTTCGCGATCGCGGCGGCGGTCACTTCTACACGCGCGATGTTCTTATTTAAATTTAAGCGTCGGCCTCGTGATCGATTAGGGTATTCAAACAGTGACTAAAGGTCAAATTTGCGCGTTACGTTAGAGAAGTACGGTGTATTCAAACAAACCTTTATAGGTCGGCTCTACATTTTGCATATTAGAGCAACGTTTTTCGGACAACGGGTGAAAGTAAACGCTGTAACGATTAGCGATATCACGAGAGCGAGTTTCGTAAATATACACAGTGCACGACTGCGTCGTAACTGCGCACGGAAGATCCTTTCGGGAATCGAAATTATATGCGCCAGTGGAAAATATCGACGATTACTCTGTAAATTTAATCGTAATAAAACCAAGGTTTTCACGTCGGTTATCTATACCGGAAGTACGGATCTGCCTATATTTATGAATGAGATAATCAGCGCGAGTTAAATGATAATGGTGCGCACACATGCAATATGAATTTACAAATATGCAACCTGTCGCGCAGAATAAATTAAAGTCACGGAATAGGCCGCAGATGTTGACCTCTGATCTCTTCGTTTTATTTAACGCGGACTGCAACCGTTTGATTTTCATTTCCCGTCGATTCCGCGAAATAAATTGCAAATCCTTGCATTAGGTAATAGGGAGTTAAAATTGGCCATGCCCGACGCTCGACGCGCTGTTAGATAAAAAGGTGCGGTTTAATTGGGGCGAAAGTTTTTTTTTATTTCACAATACGATAAAATCAATTTCCGTCTTGCGAAATCGCCGGCGTTAAACGCAGCGTAAGGAATAACGTTAACAATTTCACGTTCCATGATTATTACGACGATAATTGCGACGGGAGAAAAAATACGAATGAGATAATCACGATGCCATCGCGCTCGTCGATTGATAACGGGAAATGTAATTACTGCCGAACGAATTTCTATACTTCCCTCAATCTTGAATTTCTATCCGCTAAACGCGGCGTAGCCGAGTAACGATGGAAATCTCGAGTCTCGGGTAAATGATAATGGCAGGCATTTCGTCGTTTTTACTTAATGAGACAATTAGGAACTGTCATGATGGGCGAAAGTATGTACTTAGAGAGGCCCGTATTACTTCGGGCTTCTCGCGCGCACTACGCCTTCTTCACGTGCAGTTATTGACGTATGACGGTAATTATGTAAAGTGCACGGCGCATCAGTGCATAAGCGGATGTGGAGTATTATCGCGAACTTATTATCGAATCGCGAGATCCATGGTGCAGGTCAGCGAGTGTTTTTACAGGAATGCGGATGTTTGTCTTCTTAAGCGTGTTAAATAAAATATCTTCAGTTTAAAACAGTGTAAAGAAGGAAATTAAACGAAAGATTTAATCAAGTTACACCCAAAAAAAAAATATTTTACGTTCAAAGTGATTTTCCTATGATCTCATATTCTAAGCTTACTCTTTCACAGCAAACATATTCCTTTTTTAATAAAGTGAAAAATACTTTTTTCTCTCTTAAATACTCTTGTTTATACTATACTTCTCTTGATTTTAGAGGAATTCTTTTGAGATCAATATAAGAGTAAAATCCTTTAAGATTTAGAGGATTCCACGTATATAAAATTTTTTTTGAATGTATGTCCATTTCTATCAATAAAGATTAATTCTAATCTCGGTTTAACTTACTTTTCATTTTTTTCTATTCTCTCTCTCTCTCTCTCCCTCTTTCTCTCTCTCTCTCTCTCTTAAGATTAAATAAGTTAAACCGAGATTAAAGTCAATTTAATTGACAGAAATGCACATTATATGGACAAATAGGATTGCAGATTGGACCTAATAGCTGGCAAATAAATATCCGATTCCCGTCTGCAATCCTCGCGCAACCGTTTTGCAAAACCGCGTTTTCGATCCGGCCACCGCAGGCCGGATTCGGTTTACGCGACCATGCACGTTTCCTATTTACAATTTAAGGGAGTTAATCGCGGACTGGAAACCACCTCGTGCACGCGTCTCCGCACCGAGCTCGGCTCGCGGTTTTACGATTTACGGCGCATTCATGCCCGTACCCGCTCGTCCATTGATTCGTGGGTGAGCGACGCTTGTAAATCACCCGGTCGCCGTTGTAACGGTGAATTACGCTTCGGACATTTCCCACTCGTCCCGGCCGATTTAGATCTTAATCGCGAATAAAATATCCGTCGCGGTCGATGGAGCGGGACCGCGTATAACTGATCGTTTGCCGGGCTCTCCCGGCTTTGTGACACTGACAGAATAATTAAAGCTCGAGAAAACCACCGTCTCTCGCGACGCCAGAGAACTCCCCGCTACAGCACAAAACTTGCAGTTACATTATAGCTATGCTGCAACAAGATTGCAATCTTGCAGCAATATTGCTACAATGTTACTACAAGTTTTTGTGCTGTACGGGTTGGAGCGCTCGGCACGCTCGCCTCGAACGAAAATTATCTTAAATTTATCAGCGAGGAGGGTTATCGCGCGACCGTCGTCGACGGGCGTCTCGACGACGGCTGGAATTACTTCGGTAAGCTCTGTCGGATTTGGAAAGTATACGAACGCACGGAACTTTTTTATTACGGCGACGCAGCGTTGCGCGACGAGACGAGACGATGCGATGCGATGCACCGGGCACATCGGGAATGTAGCTCAGCGGTAAGCACGATGAATTCGCTCAGGCGATCGTCTGCGAGAGCGTGAATAAAGCGTTGTTCCTCGTATCCGCCGGGGATACTCTCGTTTGCCCGGACACGCGCCAAGCCGCACAGAACGAGTGATTATACGCGGGCATTCGTTAATTACTGGCCGCGTCTTCCTTCCTTCCTTCCGAGTCCGCGGAGGGAGGAGAAGTGTCCATCAGCGTTTCGCAAAAGATCGCCCGCGATCGGAGGATCCGGCGGATCCTCCGCGAAAGGTGAATCGCGGAAGAATCGACGGAACGGTAATTATATGGAAATCCAAGCGCCGTATTGATCCATTCCTCGAGTGTTATCAATGTAATTTGCCGATACGTCGACTGGCGAACGGTTGGAACACTGTTGGAAAAATGTTTCGTAAAAATCAGTCAAAATTGACGGAAGTTATTTAATATATATATATATTTTTATTATATAAAAAACCTTTCAATTAGATTCACTATAAATATTTTCATCGCATAATGTAACTTTAATTGTCCGATGTTATCGCTAGTATGCACAGTGTGCACCATAGCTCATCGCCTGAAAATTCATAAGGGCTATCCAATTTCCTTAAGAATGAGTAGACACAATATACTAAAAATTAAGAGATTAATCTTTCACGTGACTGAAAATTAAGAGATTAATCTTTTACTTGACTGACATTTCGTATCCTTGTCTTAATAATTGAAGACATTCTGAAACATTAGTAAATTTGACTGAAAATCTAGCTTGAAATAACTGAAACTTCTTTCAAGTGCATTTCTCTTATGATTCAGTCATTGTTTTGACTGAATTTTCAGTCTATTTCTAACAGTGAATGATTGGTATCGAGAATAACGAACGAGGGACAATTCGTCTCGATTCGAGCAAAAGAAGAAATGTACGCGAAATTTGTTCAAATTTCTCGCGTAGCGGGCGAACGATCGATCAATCAGGATGGTCGGGACGCGACCGTTTCTATTTTTGCAACTGCGGTTTTCCATCCGCCGCACAGTGGGGCCACAAGACGCGCTTTGTTTCAAAAAAGTCTAGAGCCCTCAGTTTT